>BLKR01015052.1:107121-120278 GCA_011170035.1 Teleogryllus occipitalis
CCCCGCCGTCCTCACCGCCCCGCCGCCCCCGCCGCCTCGCCGCTCCCGCCGCCCCTCCACCCCCTCCACCTCCCGAAACGCGTGAAGTGGCTGCGTGCCCGGCACGCGACTCGTTTGGCCGCCGCCTCCCCCGTGCGCGCCTGACTGTCTCAAACGCTGCTGCCGCCGCCACCCGCGTCGCGCTGCTGTCGCTTGCAGCCCCATTGTGACGATGTTCGTTGACAAGTCGGCGTCTCCCACGCGATTCATTGTGGTAGGAGGAGTCTTCTGTTGTATCTGGTGCTTTGGAACGGATCGTTAGGTTAAAAGGTTGTTTGCCAGGTAAAGATGTTTTTTTGCCGAGTTCTTGCTTAGTTGGTTTCGTGAAACTTTTTGCCTTGAGTGCTTTCTCTGGTTCTACAACCACACTCTGTTCATATTTTCTCATCCACTCTTTGAATACAACGTGAAATAAGAAATCTATGAAAAAGAATAACCGTAATACCTCGTACGTATACATGCATTTCATTCATCTTAAAAATAAACACAATAATTCTCAATGAGAAGCCATTATATTGGAATATTGCGAGTAATTGTAATAATGTGACCAATAGATCTACATTCATTTTTCTCTACTTTATCATCCCTATTTGTACTATATTCGCTTCGTTAACATAACAAAACTATCAGGAATAACCATTGTGCAGAGCATATGCGCATGGTATGATGCAAAAAGACGGATTATTTATTTTGCAACCCTTTTGACCTTTAAGAAATTAGTGATCATATAACGCATCCCTTGCTTCAAATAAACTTCACCTTTATTTTCGACACGTGTCTCAGAAACAGTCCGTCGTTGCAATGGCTGCAGACATGACCACTCATGACTTTCGCGAATGATATTGAGCGCAACACGTCCCAGGCGACAAACGCGCAAGGATGCGCTCCCGCTGGAAGTGTCAGTGAACAAATGACTCGCGTAACTCAACCTGACGAAACAAAAGTCCCTAGGTGTCAAAGCGCCAGCGGAGGACGAGCGAGGCAGGAAAGGAATTTTTCACGTCAGCCACCCCTTTCGCTCACGTGCGCACTCGGGAGCGAATGCGCGGGAGGCGCCCCTGCAACGCAACGCCTAAAAATCCGCCGTGGAGGAAAAGCTGGGAGTGAAATCCACGGCCGCGCGTTCTGCAGTCTTCTCGCGTTCGCGAGCTCCTCGCTTCGAAAACGCCCGCAGTAGCGCGTGACAGAGGAATTACGCCTTCTGTCGACAATGAGGAATTGTTCGTATTCCGACGGTTCACGGACCGTTCTGACGTAAACAATATGTAATAACGAATTATTATTTCCCTCTTGTAGTAAAGTTATACAGCACGTTCGTAAAGTTTGGTTCACAGCTTGTACTGATATGCATAGTGCCAAAGTTTCAATTAACATGTTTAATTGAAATTAAAACTACTTATATTCAATTGATATTAATACTACAGCTTGTACTGATATGCATAGTGCCAAAATTTCAATTAACATGTTTAATTGAAATGAAAGCTACTTGGCATTCCGGGAAACATCGTGTCCTAGGCACAGTTGCTAACGTTTCGGCATAGGTGCAACGCCGCATTTCGCCCTGAGGAAGGACACAGAATGGCGGCCGAAACGTTGGCACCTGTGCCTAGGATGCGGCGTCTCCCAGACAGCCAAGCTGCTACTGACTTCGGTCGCGAAAGCCTACTCTCTCATGTTTAATTGTACTTCATATAGTTCCCATTTTAACAATTAAATGGTTGGATTTAAAAATTGACATGAAAATTAGCTTCAAAAAATACATTTTGTTTATCATTAAATGTGCTTTCTAACTTACATTTACGCGCACTTCTCCTTAACTAATCTCAAATACATTGAATACAGTTATCAGTACATTCATCATCATTTAAATTTATTCATAAGCACTCCAAGCGTCAGGGACACAAGTACTTACGTACTGATAGTTGGAGAAAGGAAGGAACTTCTCCGCGTATGACATCATGAGGAAGTGCCTGACTGTATAAACAGATCCACCTGCTTGCTGTAATTGAACGATCAAAGAATGCGGAGATGTGACTCCCATAAAGCACGTATAAATGCAGTGCGCGCGTTCCAAGGCTGTGAAGCAAAACAGCGCATGAAGTCGTGTGTGCGTGTGGGCTCCTGCATCCGCACTCATATCGTTGACAAAAAGCGAGCTGCCTAAATAATGATCTAGAAGTCTTGTGGTGAAACGTGCCTTGCGTGGTGGCATTATGTTTTTCAATTAACAGGCAAATTTGACGAGTAAATCAAATTAATTTGAAATGATGTGTAAAAACTGAACTTTTCTAAATGATTCGAATAACTACTACATTTTTGATGTTTAGTGAACTTACCTTTTTTTTGACAATACTTTCTTTTTAAAATATTTCACAGGTTTCAATTCTTGTGAAACGTTTGTGTTTTTTGTCGTAACAAATACTTTCTGATGCCTTGCGCAGCGAAATGTGACGATAAGAAATTCTTGTCTCATTAAATTGTTGTGAGCATTTATTGTCTTGATTTACTGCAGTATACGAATCGTACCTTGGTTTGAGCGGATAGTGAGGATGAGAAATCAGTGGCGAGAAATTCATTTGATTCTACATTTACAAATGTAAGTTTTTGAATGTATCAAATATTGTCTGAGAGGAAAAAACTAATTTATCACTTGTAACAAGCAAAACAGGTTGCATATTTTGCGTAATAATATTTCTAATAATACTCGTGTACGACAAATGGCAGTAACTTAGGGCTAGAACTGATCTCAGAACGCAAAAACTGAAATAGTGAGACGTAAGCAAACTTAAAATAAGTAACGCAAAATACATTAATAATAGATAAATACATTAATACATAATACAAGGCCGATAATTTACTACCTATTATTTCGTCGTTTGTTAACATCGGTTCATTTAATATCTCTTATGTTTATCTGTGTGTGTTGCTTTTATTTATTCACAAAACACGTGTAATCGCTAGTGAAATTATGTGGATGAAATTAACAAGAAGGGCTATGCTTGATGTAGCGCCGTTTCCTGACGCGGACGAATTCATCTGCTGCTGCTGTTGTGAGAAGAGAAATAGGAGAAATTGTGCTCTAGTTGTGGAGTGAAAGGATGGGAAAAATGAAAAGAAAAGCAGATGTTGGCGTTTTCGCAATACACTGCAGCAGCATTTGCATAGTGTGAACAGAGAAATTCATTCTAGAAACGTATGGTAGATCGCCAATTCAACCCTATACTATTAGAATTTGACCCAGTGACCATCTCGTACGTGACTAGCTAATACGTACGTACGTTTCTCCTAATCCATTCTCCGCTCTGGTTGGTCAGTCAGGATAACATTGGCGCTGCGAAGGCCGTGATACGTTATCTCTGACAACCGGTCAGAAAGCAAGATACCACATAAAAGTATTACTCCGGAAAACGGAATAGGTGTTACAAAACAAAATTGTGCTTTAAATGTATTTTCAAACGAAAAAGATAATCCTTCAGTTAATGCAACTTGTTAAGTAATTATTTTTGACATAGAAATCATCATCACTCGCGTTCTCTTTGAAAGTGAAATTTCGTGAGTATGTAATACATTAATTTTAAAAATTCTAATTATTTCCATCTTAAACAATCTTTTATTAAGTATAAGTAATTCGACATCTCATTGTACCACTATTACGATATTTCTTCTATTTGTTCTGCATCTTCTCTTTTTGTAAGTAAGAATTTTTTGATTACTTTGTCTTATTGGGAAAACACCGTAAACGACAGTGCTATCAGTTATAGTTGACCGTGCTCTAAAGAAAATTCCAATTTCGAACGTCTGAGTGCAATAATTTCCTACCTGCTGGTCTGCATCTTGCGTCCAAATGACCTTCTTTCACTCGCCTCTCGGTTAACGCGTTCTATTTAGCGTACACTTTTACGATCACCTTTTATAGCGTGGTTTAGATGGGTCAAATCACGAACGTTATACAATGTGAGGAAGGTTCTACATTCTCTTAAGTGAAATGTTGAAATATTCTATTTCATGAAACTCAACGATGAATGAATAATATTATGAATATGAAAATTGTTGGAAAGACTCGCCTCATTTTCTATATGGTATATTTTCAAACTTAATTAAACATTTCAGAGTGCGAAGGAATAATATTCATTCTATTAAATGAATATATTAGGCTAAATTATTGTTCAAAAATGTGTTATTACAATCATTTTGATGAAAAAATAATTTAATGTATGTATAAGTTCGTATGAAAGTTGTATAATGTAAAATTTTGTTTTCCATCACGAATATGAAATCCGTAAATATGAAACTTGAAGACATTAACGGAACTTTCACGAAATTTACTACAATAAACTAATTGATAGTTGATTAACTTTTGATTTTTAATGATTAGTAAGTACATCACTGAATATTTCCATCACTGCTTCTATTCATCTGACTCGGAGTTTTGAAGAACTAGTTATTTATCAGTTGGAACGTATCTATTCATCACTTCCAATTATTCGTTAATAAAGACTGTTTCTCTAAATGGCAAACTGTGTTTCTCTTTATGGCAGACTATTTCTTTTTATGAATGCACAATTCTATCCTGTTGTACAAGGCCAATGAGAACTCGGCTATTTTGTTGTTATTGAAATGTCCGCATTGAACAGGGTTATTGTTTCGCACAGTTATGTATATTCGTATAGGTAGTATACTCAAATGAAATCAGTGTAGCTGCTCAATAGCTCGAAAAACCTAATTTACACACTGGCTCCAACACAATGCATTTTTGCTCATTGTTTTCCTTTGCGATGAGTTTCTTGTAGAGAAAAGAACATTACCGTCTATTTTTTAACGAAAAATATACTAAACTGGTTCTTGGTATTTCAATGACTTATTTTTACGTCATCGATCAATAGTTTTCAGTCGTATACGAAAACATTCAAACATAAAACTGCAAACCCAAATGTATTCTATTTATGGACTTCAAAAAATAGGACAATGATTTGGGATTCTCTATTTGGAAAAATTCTTCATTTCAATTCTTCAGTTCATTCTTCTATTATTCTTTAATTTTTGTCGCGCTTCTTCGAAAAGAATCATAATATTTATTTTCATTAATGAAATATTAAGAGCTTACTTCATTATTTCGAAACCTTATTCACGAAAACATTGTGTAATTCCGTCTACCAAAGTAATGTTTTCGATACAAATGTTAATGAGTGTTTTCGTTGTCCCACGCGTGTGCGTGCGTGGGTGGGCGTGGCGTCATGCAGCACGCGCGTGCGCTGGAAGGGGGGGCACGCCCCCGAAACACGTTTTCACTGACGAATTGGCAGGCGCTAGCGTCGCGATTTTGGGGCTCCCCGCCGTCTTTCTTGGAAGTTTCTCCCGTCGCGGCGCTTTGGCGCGCTCGATGCAGTGCGCTGGCTTCGCTCCAACGCGGGATACGTTCGAGTTGACATTAAAACCCGTTTCGGTGCGGATATGTGAGAGTGTTCGCGGATCGTCAATATTGGGCCAGTTGGCCAACTCACGCTTATGGCGGCAGAGTTTTGTGTGTATTTGCAAATCGTAGGATAAACGTGTGTGTTTGGGTTCTCTTTGAACAGCGTGGTTCTTGGTTTTAATGATGCTGTAAATAATTATTATTTCGAAGAAATTGTTCACCCAACTAGAATGATAAATCTGATGATATTGCCGGTACATTCCGTATGTCTTATTATTGCTCCGTGTTTTTGCTGGATCTTCTCCGAATATTGGAATGCAAGTTTCATTCAGTACTTGTAATCATATTTCTTCACCGAATTACGTTTTGAGAGACATGTGTCGTCTCAGGGTTTGTTCTTTTACACTAATTACTGCGATAGAAACTGATAGTATTTTATTACTGATAGTATTTTATTACAAATCAGTGTGGCGTCTCCGACGCTTTAAATAGTTTAAAAATAATTTTCCTATTTCTAATTCATTTTTTAATTAGATTAGAAAGACAGAAAAGGCAGTTCTCTAAGGGCAGTCCAAGTCGCATCATCGTTTCCCCAAAACGACGAATCGGTAGGGATCTAACGGCGAGTAACGGGCATGCGTAGGTTATCCGATTAGAATGAAAGAATACAATACGAAACACATGTTAGTTTATGAATAAAAAGCGTTTTTTCGTTCTTTGCCAAAGATTCTTTTTTGTATGAATAACTACTCATTTGATTACGTGCTGTACATGTCACAGGTAGGCAGTTAACAAAGTAGAGAAGTGTCTGTGGTGGGCGGCGAGCGGCGGTCCTGCGGAGGGCGAGGGCGAGGGCGAGGGCGAGGGCGAGGGCGAGGGCGAGGGCGAGGGCGAGGGCGAGGGCGAGGGCGAGGGCGAGGGCGAGGGCGAGGAGGGCGAGGGCGAGGGCGAGGGCGAGGGCGAGGGCGAGGGCGAGGGCGAGGGCGAGGGCGAGGGCGAGGGCGAGGGCGAGGGCGAGGGGCGAGGGCGAGGGCGAGGGCGAGGGCGAGGGCGAGGGCGAGGGCGAGGGCGAGGGCGAGGGCGAGGGCGAGGGCGAGGGCGAGGGCGAGGGCGAGGGGGGCGAGGGCGAGGGCGAGGAGGGCGAGGGCGAGGGCGAGGGCGAGGGCGAGGGCGAGGGCGAGGGCGAGGGCGAGGGCGAGGGCGAGGGCGAGGGCGAGGGCGAGGGCGAGGGCGAGGGCGCGAGGGCGAGGGCGAGGGCGAGGGCGAGGGCGAGGGCGAGGGCGAGGGCGAGGGCGAGGGCGAGGGCGAGGGCGAGGGAGCGAGGAGGCGAGGGCGAGGGCGAGGGCGAGGCGGAGGCAGGGCGGAGGGCGAGGGCGAGGGCGAGGGCGAGGGCGAGGAGGCAGGAGCGAGGGCGAGGGCGAGAGGGCGAGGGCGAGGGCGAAAGGCGAGGGCGAGGGCGAGGGCGAGGGCGAGGGCGAGGGCGAGGGCGAGGGCGAGGGCGAGGGCGAGGGCGAGGGCGAGGGCGAGGGCGAGGGCGAGGGCGAGGGCGAGGGCGAGGGCGAGCGCGAAGGCGGGCCGGCCGGTAGCAAAAGCGAAGAAGGGAGTGTGAATGGGCGGGCGCGGCGGGAGGCGGGCAGGGTTCTAGGCGGCGTCGGCCCGGCCGCGCATCGGAAGTGGATTAGGCCTATTACGACGTCATTTCCCCGTCGCCCCGCCCCCGCGCTAATGAGCGTCGCCCCCTCCCCTCCTCGCCCAAAAGCGCTTCCTCGAGCTGCTGCGTTGTCTCTGCGCCGAGTCGAAAGTTCGTCGCGTCGGGACGCCGGACGGCGCTCGTTTGCTTGGAATCTACGAAACGAAGAAGATAGAGGCCGCTTAGGGAGAAGGAATGTTCATGAATAGGGTTGTTAGGAGAAAGATATAATTCTCAGCAATAACAAACGGGTGAATGAGGAAAACTTGCTTTGAGATACCTCGTCTTTTTCTCGGCCACAGTTTGTTTAGCACTTTCGTTCTGTTGTTTAAATTAATAGACTTCTTTGAGCAGCTTCTACAGCTTTTGAAAGCTATTTTAATACTATAGGGAATGAGACCTTTTCAATAAATTTATTTGAAGCTAATTGTTTGGTGCGATACGTCCAAGTAACAATAAAAAAGCCAAGAATAATTGTAAATTGTTTATAAAAATTAAGTCTACTCATTTCACTCAAGCCCACTCAATGAATTTCACTCGTATGGAATATAATAGGAGAAATGCTTTGATAGATATAGAGAATGCGATACCTTAACTGTTTACTTCAAATATGATTCAAAATAAAGAATGTGCGTTTCTAAGTTTAAAAAACAATTCTTTCTCAGCATCACTCAAATATTATTAAACCTGAAAAATGTGTAGATTGTACGCAGAACGAAAACAATCTTGAAGTTGAGAACTGGGAGAACGGTCTACATTTTGCATTAGCCATAGGTCGAACTCGACATCCGACGAAACCCGATCCGATTCCGTTTCCCTCTAAAAACAGTTTCAAGCGATCTTACTCCGAGACCTCTTCTTGCTTTTTACTTCTCTTTTCTTCCAGGTTGTTTTCCCGCCACGTCCTGGGTTCGTTTCGCCCCTTCCCCGCGCAATTCTACCCGGGGTATCCCGGTCAGCTTCGCAAGCGTCACGCTCCACAAAGATATCGCAGCATCGTGGGGGCGCCCGCCGTTGGATTCCGTCTCGCTGCCAAATCCTCGCGGAATCGCGGTCAGAGGGGAAACCGATCAGCTGCGTGGGTGGGGGAGGGGTGGGGGAGGGTGGGGGAGGGGGAGGGGCGGGCGCCGGGCGCCGGGCCGGTCGAGCCTTCGCTGCGAGCCCAGAAGCACTTTCATCAGAATTCCTCGGGCGCTGCGCCCGATCCTCCCAGGGCAGCGAGAACCCCCGAACGGAATCCGTTCCACCTTCGGACGCGCCTTCCAATCTGCACTCGGGATAGTGGCGTCAGCTCAGTTGCTGCCTTTACTGCTTCATTTCGGAGCTCGGTCCTGTTTGTTTACATTTATTGGGAGTTTGGTGAGTTAGTTAGTTAGTTAATGCCCTATTTTACGTTACGCCTCGGGCCATGAGGCCCGCTCTTCCGTCTGACCACGTAAATTTACCTACGCTTCTTTCACCATCTAGCGAAGAAAGAAGGTATTATCTTGGGCGACGAAACTAGCGGATCTCAATTTTGCTCAGAGGCTTCTTTTAGGCTTGAGGATCTTTTACATTATGTTTTAAATCTACCACATGGGACACCCGGCTTTACTTCCCCTCCGAAGGAAGGCGTACGAAGGATTTTTTCACCCCACGGCTTCAATCGGGTTTAAACCCACAAACTCGGGTACAACAGTCCGGTACGCTCACCGTTATACCACCGAATCCGGTGAGGTACGAGAGTCATGAAATATTGTTCTAATCATGAACCTATAATTGTAGTTATTTATGCACCAGGGGCGTTGTAAGGGTTCTAATGACCGAGCGGTGTCGAAAAGCCCGAGTGCCTTTGGCCAAGGCCAAAGCTAAACGTCCACGGGCCGTTTGTCGCCGCTCGATCGTTACGACCAGTTATCGCCCGTGATACATACATGATTTTATTTTTTTATGTAAGTTTAATGATGCAGATTTAATTGTTTACTCATTAACTGGTTGTTAACTTGACTCGGTTTGTCTTTTCATATTTTCCTCTTATAATTCCCTTTCATAATTTCCTCTCGTAATTCCCTCCACAAGAGAACCCGTAGCACCATTCAACTATTTTCATTTTCCACTCGTAACCACAATCCTCTCCGTGCAGGTAAGTTATGTCGTGGATATAAAACTCTAAGGCAATAACAAGCAAGTTCTAAGGCAATATCAAAATATCTAAGGCAATAACAAGCAATAAAGTGTCAGTAAAATAAAATTATTTAGTCTTAGGTGTTTCTGAGTTTGAGTGTCATTCGATTTTATCTACTTTATGTATTACCTTTTTTGGTTTTATACATAAATTATTATGCAATATCTCGCTATTGCAAAAGCATCTTAGCAAAAGGAAGTGTTGTTTCAAACCTGGCTGCACACCAATTCGTCATGAAACGTACGAATACATCAACAATTATGATTATCTCCACTAGTCTTAAAACATTCATATTTGTGTTTCTCATCAACTCGTACAGCACCTTGTCATTTCACTTTTAAGACGTGTATGTAATTTCGTTGTATTGCTTTGTTTTTCTTTACAGCACTTATTCTGTCCGCGCAAGCAATAGCATTCGTGCAATTTTATGCCACTCCCCACTTAGCCTCTCAGTCGCTTCCTGCCACTCCCATCCGCTTTTTCCGTGTCCCATTCTCCCAACCTTTCGTTTTAGAACACTTACAGCCTCACTATCTCTTATTCCTGCTCTCTTCTTCCGTTTATCTACCACCTCAATTTGTGTTCATGCTTCTCCTTTCCCACCGTCGCGAGTAAATTAAATAAGGCGTTCTTATTTAATTGATCTTTCGTCACAATTGCCTAGGATGTCAGAAGAATTTATGTCATGGGCGTGAAATACATGATTCTGGTGAAAGTCGTGCTTGACCAATGGGGTAACATGATCTACAATTTCATATAATTGTTCAAACAAAAATTGGATTTACATGAGAACGTTAACTTTTATTTGGAATGTTTATTTAATGAGTAGCATAATTGTGAAGAAAGAGGAAAGATATCTTCAGGATCATTAAGTCTAAGTAGTTAGTCTGAAATTTGATAAAAACAGCCGACTACGTTTCCCCTAAGACACACATTCATTTTCAGGGTGAACTTTCCTCCAATATTAAAATCGAATTATCGTCGATTCTCACCTCCTCCGCTTTTCACAACGCTTAGACAACGCCCCAACGGAACCCTCTGCCGAACGCACCGTGTCGCAAGCGAGGAGCTACGTGTGAGACACGACTCGGGAGGAAACGACCGCCCCCCTCCCCTCCCCTCCCCGCCCCGCCCCGCACGCGGAGAGAGCCAGCCGCCGCCAAAGAGATCGCTGCGCAGAGACAAGGCACGGGCGTGCGCGGGTTGTGCCCGGGGAGCGACAAACGCCGCCTCGCACGGGCAAAGAAGCCAAGTCCCTTTACGCGAAGTTTCATCCCACCCACACATTAGAGAGTAAATGAAAGTACAACGCTACGCACGAGTTGTCTAAGCATCAAAGTTATTTAATAAATAATCATACATTTCTTGTAAAGTTGTAACTGAGAAACATTTTCTTTGAAAATCTATTCTTCCTTTAAGTACTCTAGATGAGGACACATCAAAATGTGTCTATCCTTGATGTTCACAAACAATTTCCTGACACCTTGCTTCAAGCATCGTATTGCAAATGTTTTGTAAAAAATTGTTAAACACCCGAAGAACACAAAATTGAATACGTCAGCGCCTCTGACCGGGAGGTCCTAGGTTCGAGTCCTGACGGCGACAGGGTTTTCGACATTAGCTTTTCAGCTAGGTCGAATTCAGTGGCTGTCTGGAGGAGAATTCTAGCGCCTGGCTGCTCTGATCGGTAGTTTTCCGTGGTTTCTCCGATCAACACCAGGTGAATGCCGGAGCAGTACCCTAACAAACGGACCTCGCGCGATCTTTCCTTCCTCTTCCTTGTCCTATCCTCTCCCCTTACACACACACTTACACTAACATGCACTACACTACCACATATTCCGAGAGACTGGTCGGGAGCTTAGAGATTGTCCCGGCTGGGGCGGTGCCCCGCTGGTGAGAAAGTCCTGGTTAGGCGGAAACCCCACTAGCCGACGGTAGGTCGGCGCCGGATCTCGCCATCCAGTGGGGGAAGATCACCGCCATCTCCCGAGAGAAGATCATGCACAACACTAACGGGAATAATGACAAAAGCAGTTGACGCGCCCGGACACACGAAAAAATCAATCAATCAATCAATTGAATACGTGAAAACGTGTGAACCCTTATGCATATTCACCAGTTTTTAAATAAATTTCAATGTGAATGTTTAATGTCGTGAGTACAAGTGGGTTTATTAGTGAGTGTAAGCCAAATGCCTGCCTGGCCATCGGAGGCCACCGCCCCGGCGGCGACGGTGGGAGGCGGTGCACCAGGCGGCGGTAATGAACTCCTCGCCGCTGAGGGAGAAAGCGAGGATAGCGTGCGAGGATGGAGTCTCGCAGGCAGAAGGTGAGGATAACGTGCTGTCCCTAACTGGCCAGCTGGCTCGTTTCTGGGGTTCCTCGCATGTGCAGACGTAATCGCTGTTTGCGCTGATGTATTTCCGTGATATAATTGTTTTTCCGGTCATATTTTTCAATGGAAGCTTCTCTTGGGATTATATAATTCCTTCTGGTTTTAAGTCTTTTTCGAATGAAGCACGTGGAAGCGGAAGAATGGCCTGTGTCTACACGACATTTATTGGACAGATCTCAATTATGGGAAATTAGAGACAGTGAGATCACGATGGCCGTTCCGGAAGTTACATGATACGCCACAATTTTCAACGTGTATTGTATTTCCTGTGTGAAATCCCGTAAATTCCACAGTCGTGTTTAAGAGTCAAAATTTTTCTTCATGCATGTTATTGTGTACTTCCGTAAACTAACGTATAATAAAAGCACTCTAAATTCCATGTGGATGTTCTCTGTGATGTTTCTTAAAAGTATTGACTCGATTAAAATTTTAAAAAGCCAAAATTAAAGTATCGGTTTCAAATTCAGTAGGCCGCGACGTCAGCAAAATCGATTGAGGAATATCAGTTTTGAAGAAAATCGGTTGAACGGTTTAGCCACTAGCTTCGTCCACAGACAAACGGACGGACGGACGGACAGACGAACAGAAGTTGTGCCGTCAATCAATTTTTCGGTATCAAAGACCCACAAAACATAGATTCTGACTACACTACATTTTTTTCTAAATTTATTATCTGGGTTTATCCAATTTTTCGTTTCCAGAACCCTGTATTAAGAGTTTTTCTGCCGAAAATTCGCAGTTTTTTTCGCGCAGCACTACATAACTTTCTCTCAACCCGGAAACGGTAGCGAGAAATTAAAGTAGTATTTTTTTTCACGCTTCGTTTGTTTAAGAATTTTTCAAATGGTAGTTAAAGTGTAAGTCAGAAATTGTCATATTATAATATTTCATAGCCATTAACAATATCGCAGAAATGCCGTGCTTTTAGTTAACAGTATCGCGAAGAGAACGTGCCACTAGTTTTTTATAGGAACGTTTACGATTTCGATAATTTTCAAGACAAGATACTAATGAATATGAGTACATTTACATTACATTGGCATTTAAAAATTAAAAAGCTATTATGCGTTGGTTCCAGATTAATAGATGTAGTAAAAAAGTTATAAGTATGGCAAAAGTGTATGTGGCAACTTAGCATACACAATAAAAATAAGTATTGTCGAATGCAAATATCTGAGATTTATAACGTTAGTGAAATATTGTTCCTCTTCCTAAAACGTATATTGTGGAAAACTAATCAATTCCTTACAAAATAAGGCAGATGCTATTCGTTTCAAATCTACATTGCGTCTCTAAAGAAGGCACAGGCTATATGTGAGCTCAATAATTATCTTTCGTTGAATGTTCTTTTTTAATTTCCCTTTGTAATAAACACTTTCGTTCACTCCATAGGATGTAGGTGTTTTATAATTAAACTAGTGATGCTACAACATCACGTACTTTCTCGCGATATT
>BLKR01015053.1:0-120257 GCA_011170035.1 Teleogryllus occipitalis
CATGTACAGATAACACGTTTGAGGAAACTTCAGTACAGATTTATAGGAAGTAGTATAACTGTATATCTTACTCTACTGATCTCAACCTTTGACTTGAAGATGCGGTATAACCGGAGGTTACCAAGCGGTTGAACACAGCTATATGCGATCTCTTGGTCGCCGATTTACTGGTTTCGAGATAGTACAAACAAGCGAACAGTACTAGAGAGGGCTATCGAGGACTTTGTGCTTTAAACTCCCACAGAGCAATCCAGCTCTGAATGATCCATTTCGGATTTCGCGTGTTCTCAACACTGTTACGGTAGGGTTTCCCTATCTTTCCGGACGTACGAATAAAGAAGTAAAGACAGGCAAAAGGGTCTGAGCGGGTCGGCACTTAGCGCGGATAGTTAAGTACTTGTGGATGTTACTTTTCCGCACCCTAAACAGTGCTCTAGTATACCTTATCTTTGAGGATGGTGGACGTAAAAGCAATTTCGTTTACTCCGAAGGTTTTCCTCTTTTGATACCATCTTGTCTCGGACTGCTTTGCAGCAGTAAGATGACCGACGTGACTGATAAGTTTTGTTGCGCTGAATGTGTTTTACACCGTTACAGTTGTTGAACTATTGTAATCACGAAAATTAATGATTTTTGACAGTAATAGGGTTGATGCCGACTTGGGTGGCCGAAGAGGCTAAGAGCGTGTACAGACTCAGTGCTTCGGTCCAAAGGGTCGCTGGTTCGAGTCCTTGGGCATGGTTGTTTGTCCCTTGTCTCTCATGTAGTTTTTCTTGTCGCAAAGGGCCTCGCATTCTGCTGAACTTAGATTAGAGAAGTCCATAAGTTTCTTGGTGTCTATTGTATAATCGAATATGCGTTCCTTCCGGATATGTAAAGGGTAACCAGCTGTCTGCTGGATAAAAGCTCTAGAAACTAATGGATCTAAAACACTGCGCAAATTATTCCCCGCATTTTCACGCAAAATTTCGCGAAAAGTACTAAAATTTCAGGCAAAATATTTTTATCTTTAATATTTTATTGTAGGAAGACTCCGAAAATCTTTTGAACTTTTGCAATATTCGAAAAATCAGTATTTTCAACAAACATGTGACCTAAACCATTTTCTTAAACGACCTTCACATTATCCAACAACAAAATTTAATTATAGAGAATTTTTTCTAAATTGAGCATGTGGATTTATCCACTTTTTTGTTATTAGGACTCTCTAACAGGAATTCTTCTGAAAATTTGCAATTTTTTTCGCGCAGCATTAAATAACATTCTCTATACTCCGTAGGAAGAAAGTAAAAATGAAGTAGATACAACGAGAATAAATTCTTCATGATTTACTGGAAGCAAACAATGAAAAGAAGATTTCCATGAAGGACATTATGCACTTTGTTCCTTCTTGCACTGTTAAATTCATGACCACCTCCCTGAGCTGTTTCCGCTATTTCCTTCCTTTGTTTACCCTCATCAATATTTCTTAAAACAAATCTGTTACATTAATATTAGCAGTTACCATTCTAATCAGGGTCGAATTTATAATTTAACGGATCCGATGCCTGACCAAACGAGGCCCAAGCGAGACCAAACGAGGCCCCTACTAATATTGAAACACTTCATATGTAATCAAAACGAACGTGAAAATAAACTTTTTAAACTTTTGCATTATAATAATACATGCAGTATCAACTAAATGTAAAAAAGTACTTTTTCTACTCCCATTGTATAATTCTGTCAATTGATATCTCCAACCCATTGCATAATGATACTCATTACGATACAAATTTCATTATGATACAGATTCTTGACCAATCACAGAGAAGCGTACAAACCAAGTACTGAGGCTTCATTAACCTTTGAGAATCGTTCTAGTAAATGTTTTGTTCGATTGTGTACATTAAAATTGCATTTAATGTTTTATTATGTTTATCAATTTTAACATCTTTTATTATCAATAATTTGTATGAGGAATATTAAATAAAATAAATTGGAACGTAATTTCACTTTGATCCTATTTGACTAGCGCTGTGATAGTTGTAGAGGGAACATTTGACTGACGTTAAGATCAGAACGCAAGTTATTGTTTGTTATATGTTGCTGCCGTGTGTCTGTCCTTTAAAGCTGGCCAGTTCTTTTGTTTGAAATGTCTAGTGAATCAGAAGAGGAGTTGGTACCTTTAAAAATAAGAGAAAAAGCGAAAATGGTGACTTCAAAATCATTGTAAGATCAAATTTTGTATTCTCTCGGACTGGTTAACCAAAGCCACCTGCGGCAGGTAGGTTAGCTGTCCGCTAGGTGGCCTTGTCTGACTCCTGCACTGCCTCGAAACGATTCAATGTAAAAGTTTAACTTAAAAAAGTTACTATAAGTCGTGGAAAAAGTACTGTATGTAACTCGATGTAATGGGCATTAATACACTCGTGTGAAGTTTACAATACTCGCTCGTATCGTAATATCACACTCGTGTATTAATACCCATCATTACATAATCCTTTCATAATGTACTATTATTCGTTCTCGAGTTACCTATGTGCACTCGCTCTCTCCTGAGCTTACATTGCTTTTCTCCGGCTTTGCTCCCCACAATGTGTATAAATGGCGAGAGGAAACATTACTTTCTGAATCGCCTAAACTTATTATTGACTACTATTAAACTATTAAACTAGCCATTATTAACATACACATGATATAGTTTTATTTTCGCCAATTCTCGTGCTTGTATGCCGCTACTACTAAAGACAGCTATCGGACACAACAGTCTTGCAGACAATGTCGAAAACTGCACATACGAAATATGAAGTCTCTTTGCTAAAATAATGTTTTTGGAATAATCTCGATATTATCAATATATTTCATATTCCCTGTAGATATAAAATGCAACATGTCCTTTCAGTTAGCACCTGACGCTCAATGCTGTCAGTTAATATCACTGTTTTTATGTATCTTAGGGAGCTTATCCCTAGCCTTCATTCCGTAACTCAATTGTGAGTCGTATGCCTTTTGCAGCTCAGAACCGTTGGTTCAACGTTAATCGGTCCACAGGACAATATTGGTTTAGCAGTGAGTTGCCGTTGTCATTTAAGAGGAAATAATTGAGGACGTTGTCATTGACAACAATATTGTTTATTACAATAATGTTGAACTAAACAGCATATAGATGTATTAAAGAACATCGTTGGCATGGCAATGCCTTGAATTATTCCACAGAACAATGTCCAATTAACACAAAGTGCACAGCAAAAATATTCAAACCATAAAGTCCAATAAACGTAATATCGTCTGAAAAAATGTTCACACCATAATACCCACTGCTTAATGTCCGTAAACGGAATGCCAACAGCAAAATGTCCACAATAAAGTCCACTGAATAGTGTTTACAAATCAAAATTTTAAACTTACAGGAATGTACAAAATGCGTAATATCAAATTGTGTTCGATCAAAGAATGTCTTCGCCAATAATAGCATTCATATTCCATTTTCAGCATTATTCTTAATTATAGAAATTTATTAGTATTGTTATTCAAATCAATTTTTTGAGGTAACTCACAATGGCATAATATTTTTTCGAGAAGAAAATTCTTGTGAGTAATGCCTCTTCAATTTTCGAAGTAAAAATGGGAATAAAATTTATTGGAGGTGTTCCATAAGAGGTTTTGTCAATAAAGCATTATCCGTATCATTCCTCTGTGTGTTAATTACAGTGGACATTCTGTGCATTTAGGTACATGAGTGTATGGATTTAGGTACATTGTATGTGTTTAGGACATTTAGGTACTGGGCATTTCTGCAATGTTCTATTTTTTCAGCTTCTATTGGATGTATGAGGCTGAAAAAATGCAGAGACGGGGGAAAATAATTGCATTTGATGACATTGTTGTCTACTAGTTTTGATGTCAAATTCAAACAGAAAAAATAAACAAATGTTTGAAATTGATTTTCGATATTGAATACGAAATATATCAATTTCGAAATTGATAACGTTGGAGTACTGTCTCAGTTTTCCCCCTAAAATGTGTGTTATAACATTTTAAAACATATATTTTTTCAGATATTTAAACAATGTAGATGATAGTGAAAACAAAATTAAAACCAATTTTATCAGTTTTAAAATTTCAAATTTGCGCAAAAATGATGAATTTGATGGATTTCTATATGTACGGTACACTATTCCGGATAATCCGAACATTTCCGAATCCGAACAGACCCCTAATGAGTTCGGAACACCGACGTTCTGCTGTAGTGTATATTTGAATACTCGTTTGTCTTTTCTAACCTTTTTTTGCGATGTGTAGCATCCTTTTATTAAGATTGAGCAACCCCATACTCTCCTTTGTAGTTGCCAGTTCCTTCATTCTTCCCTGCTTGAGGGTGTAATAGCTGAACGGAGCGTCATGTAAATAACGCATAAATGTTTCAACGGACCGGGGCGGTGGGCGGGGCGTGGGCGGGGCGTGGGCGGGAGCTGGTGGCACCGGCGCTGACGCGAAGGGCGTGGCGGACGGGAGGGGCGGAGGCAATGTTTTATTTACGGGACCTCTAGGCGCCGCCCCCTTTCCGAGCGAGGCTCGCCCTGGCCCGTCCCACCGCAGGCAGGGTCTATCATGCATGCGACAGGGCTGACGCTCTGTACAAAGCTGAGCAAGATCTTGACGCCATGCCACGTCAGAGGCAACTGGAGACTACGATGAAATAAGAACGTCTCTTATCCATAATCTGATTATTGTCCGATTGAAATGTAGCGATTTGTGACAGATCGTCAGTTTGGATTGTCAGTGTCAGTGATCATTGTCAGTGATCATTAGTCCCGTTAGTATAGTGCGTGTTTTTTTTCTCGGGAGATGGCGGTGGTCGTTCCCCGCTGGATGACGAGATCCGGCGCCGACCTACCGTCGGCTAGTGGGGTTTCCCCCTAACCAGAACTCTCCCACCAGCGGGGCACCGCCTCATCCTGGACAAGCTCTAAGCTCCCGACCGGTCTCCCGGAATATGTGGTAGTGTATTGCATGTTAGTGTAAGTGTGTGTGTAAGGGGAGAGGATAGGACAAGGAAGAGGAAGGAAAGGTCGCGCGCGGTCCGTGGCCCGTTTGGTAGGGTACTGCTCCGGCATTCGCCTGGTGTTGATCGGAGAAACCACGGAAAACTACCGATCAGAGCAGCCGGTCGCTAGAAATCTTCTCCAGACAGCGACTGAATTCGACCTAGCTGGAAAGCTAGTGTCGAAAATCCTGCCGCCGTGGGCAGTGGGAACCTAGGACCTCCCGGTCAGAGGCGCTGCAGTGACATCAGTTGATGCACTGAGCTACCGCTCCCGGTATATATTGTATTTGAGTAACTCCCCGAGTGTGCAGATGTACGGATGTGTGGTTCAATCATTCACGGTTAGACCCCTTCCGTGCACCAATTGAGACACATGAGATGTAATTCGACGCGTCTCTGTCCAAATGAGGAACTGATAATTTGTTTTCGGATCCGACGAAAAGATTCAAAGGAATTTCCAAAAACCTGCTTTTGCGTGTTTTAGTGCGGCGATCTTAGTGGGTAGATGGAGAATTAAATCAATACCACCTAAATAGATCTATGTAGGTGGCGTTGATTAAACTTCAGTACCCAAAAGCATTTTTCGTTCAAAACTTCATGATTTTCTTTCATGACGTTGGAAACACTTATGTAGTACATATATTTGAGTGAACAAGTCAAGTTAATTTTAAGAAGTGAACGTGTGGCATATTTCATTTTAATTTTTGTACGTGGGCCTAATACCATATTTAAAAAAATAAATTTGCAAAACCTCCGAATTTAATTTTGCCTTGGAACTTAATTTTGAAGAATTTTAAGTGAATACGGAGAAAAGAAAACTGTGAGAAATGTTAAAGAATGAATGAACTTTGTTACGTTTATTTATATTATATAATTTGTAAATTGAACTACTATCCATTATCTATATTAATCTTCCTTTGTATATCAATTTTCGCAATTATATCTGTTATTTGTCTGTAATAATTTAAGTTTAAATGTATCTATTAATTCCATTAGCCCCCCTTTGCATTGTTTATTTTGTAATGTCATTTGCTACTTGTCTGTGTATTAATATCCTTTGCATCTCACATTGCGTAATCTAATTTGCTATTATTTATAGCTATTTATAGATATTTTGTTTATATTTTTTCCTTTACATTTGTAGACTGGTGATGACGGTAAAGCCGTCGAAAGCTAGCTATCTCAATAAAAAAAATACTAAGTAGGTGGAGATTTTCGCTTTTATTTTTTCATATAGTAACGTCAACAACACCATATCAGAATTCCCACAATTGGAAGTAATGGGCAAAATGCGTGCTGTTGTAGCGTCTCAAGTTCTATTCTGCTACTAGGGGACCAAAAAGTTCAGCAAAAGTCTACTAGATGCCTATTGGTAGCCATTATGATGATGGAATAAAACCGAAAAGCTAACCCAGACGAACCAGATTAGAAAACGGTTCCGCGAAAGTCTGTACCTTTATGAAGCATCGCTATTTCTTTTATGAACTTAAATAATGATATTTCGCAATTCTTACTAGGATGACCAACAATACAGTCTTCATACAATATAAAATGTACTCATTGTAGAACTGATTCTCCGCTGTTTTCATTGTGAATAACACTTTTTTTTTACCGATGGAATTTATAATTATTTTTGTGGTCTTCTTTACTTTCCCTTTTCCACTTATGACGCAAGATAGAAATAAGCCCAACGCGGTTATGTAAAAGGTAAACAAGAAAACGCAATTTTTCGAGGAGGATCATTGAATATAAAGGATTATTCTTTCAGTGTAAGTGTAGATTTCAGGATCATTTCCGACTTTTCTTAAATATATTTTTTAAAAACATTGAAATATGTAGTTTTGTTATATTGAATTGTAATGAATTGAATATTGCTCATTTTGTCTTGTATTATATTTAACATTTCACAAGGATAATAATAAATTGTGACATATCAAAAGTGACAGACATTTTATTAGGCAAATAAAGGTCAAAATGTTGTAGATATTGCAAAAGACGTGGGTTTCTTTGGTGCTGATACGCAGATGACACCGTAGCAACGCGAGTTCGTCCTGAGACGTGGGTTTTTATGGTGCAGATACGCAGAGGGTACACGATAGCAACGCGGAAAAAACAAGAGAGAGAAAAACACAGCGAGATTTGAAGGATGGACGAGATTGGGAATTAGAGCATTCTGACTCGTGTCGTGGTGGTGAGCGAATCGCTTGTGCGGTTTTTCTTGAGGTTAATTAACTTGAACTTAGAATATTTCCACATTAGGTGCGGAACTGGAACTTGTAAAATTTACGTGTTGTACCATTGCAAACTCGGACTTAATAAAAATAATAATAATAAATTATATGAATAAAAAAATATGTTGACGAAGATGACCTCTTTTATTTCTTCTCAATTATATCAATATGTTTGGCACTTCCCTGAAGGAAATGTCCCACCAGATAGCACTTCTTGTAGGTAATAACTTGGTAAAATATCTCAAAATATGGAATTTTTTACTTTTTGTTTCCTTTAAGAAACCGCTCAATTAGAGTCCACAGTAAGTCATAAAACTATTCTTTTAGAATAATTGGCTGCAGATTGGCGAATTGAGATGTATGAATGGCACATTATGCATTTGGTTGTACTTAGATTCTCGAGTAAAAATTTTGATGATTTTGGTGCAAATGTTTTACATGAAATGAAAGTCGCCCTTATGTAAAATTCATTTTGATTTAAATATAGATATTTACCAATAAATATATACAAAATTATAAAAATATAAAAACATTTGTGGAATCCCTTTTCTTCTATTGTTTTCTACAAGTAAAACAGTGGTACAAAAAGTATTTCTTCTTACGAGTTACCTTTTGCAAAATATATTAAAATATTTTTCGTGGTCAGTGACAAAATAATTTGAACTAATTCTTCAATATTATTAATGAACAAGAACACGAACCTTCATAGATCTATTTTGAGCCTGCGACGTACAGTAAACGTGTTTACACTAACAAAATATATGAAAAGTTACAAACTTATACAAAATTGTTTCCTACAAAAGTACGTACTTTCTTGCATTACTTGTAACTGTTGCAATGTGTTATAAAAGGAAGTGAACACGCAAAATTTTTGTCACCTGCAAAAATGTTTGCTTTCTCTGGGATCTGAAGTCGGGTGAATATGTTGTCTAGATCATCTTTACAAACATTTCATTTTATTCTTACAAGAATTTCAAAGAAAATATTCGAAGACATTTTTGCGAAAATAAGAATATGTTGATAAAAACGACATCACGTAAAGTACCCACAAATTTTAAAAAAAATCTTTGTTGAGGCTGCAAAATAGCTTCATCAGAGTTTTGGGAGCACCACAGAAGATGAATCGGGTTGTCTGCAAAGCGTGGACACAGTTCTCTTGCATGGCTCAATGGAAAATTCTGAAAGACAATTATTTTTTTTACTTTACTTCGGCGTAAAAATGATTGGATATTGAAGAAGTTGTCAGTGTCTTAGGAGAACGGAAGATTGTTTTCTGTTGTAATTCGAGCGTAATACAATTTCAACAGTTTTCGCACAAAACAGCTCTTTCCACAGAATCTGCACAGCTTAAGGTAGCCCCCACTATCACCAGTGAAATACCTAATTTTTTCAATGCAAGCAGGATGTGTATTACTACTACACCTTTTAACTAACGAGACGATCTTTTGTGAAAATGCTCGGTTGAAACATTTTCCAACAATTGACTCCGGTGGCGTCATATTAAGAAATGCATTTAATTCTGAGAAGTGCCTACAATGCGGTCCCCCAGTATCTGGCGCGATCTCTCGAGCGTCTATGAAAGCAATTCAACTTTTCAAAGCAGTTTGTCCTTCTAAAAGAGTTTCATACAAAAGACATCTTTGCCTTTTTCCTGTTGATACTACTACTGTTGATATTACTGTTGAATGTAATCTGACAATGCGTACCGTCGCAGGAAGTTATTAAATGCAGAGCAATTTTTACCATTTTCCTCTTGTTAGAATACAGTTCCAAAATGTTGAGGTGACCGTGTAACAAAGGTCAATCTAGGAAATCTTCCTGGTCGTTTGCTGCGTAGTAAATTTGCCGCTGGAAAAGAGAAAAACGTGTACATATATTTAGAAAATGGCCGGTAAATTAGGTGACCGCTTATGCATGTTTCAAATATGTATACATCTATGTATACATATGTATGTGTATGCATATACTTATATGCTATATGTATAAATGTGTATATGGATATACACAGGCTGTCCAGAAGCTCCCATTACAATAAAATCTCCATATTTTATTTTAACTTTAATGAAGAATGGCAGGTCCAGTTTTCTCCGTAAAACAAATTTTCCTCTCCCGATGTCCGCACCAGAGAAGCCGGCAGTCCTTCGCAGCCACTCGCGAAGTGTTGTGTAATTTCTTTGCGCGAGTCCCAAGTCGTCAAATGTCGCCTGGGTCGCGTTTAACAGCTAAATGATCGGACGTCACATCCTCTCTCATATGTTTGGGGTGTCGATCCAGTTAGCCCATCACCCGGAATTAATTCTGATGGCAGGTGATGGCTGGTCGAATCATTCAGGCAAGCAGGTGTCAGCCAATCGCACGCTGGTGAATGATTATTCGGCCAGTAGTTGCCTAACCTTTGTCAAGTCAATTCTGTCTCATATACTTGTTGTCAATTTCAGTATTTGAAACTGCACTCTGTCGTTAAGTCCGTTCGTCACTGAGATCTTCGTCCAACGCACCTCGAGTTTCTTAGGCAAGTGCCCCTCACCGCGGATTTTTGTCAAGTTCCCTTATTTTCATCCACGCCACCATGGTTCTCTCGCTCAAAATCCCTACCCCTTTCGAAAAGTTCATGAGCACTGTCACGTGACTAACGCTGTACCTCTTGTTGGCACGTTCGGCGCGTTTCTCGAAACTTCAATCGGCTTATCTCTTTGGTTGGGTCGAGGCGATCTCACTCTTTAGCAACCTACATTTCTCTGTCCCTAATAGGTTGTTCATTGTGCTCGCATGAACGCGTTGTGCCTACGTGAGGTGGTACACAGCTGCCCCCTGATAGTTTTATAGCCTGATCTTTGGTATTAGCTGGCGGACTGTTACTGACTTAATGTGACTGTTCCGGTGTCAATCTGACCGTTCCCGAAGGCAAGGGCCGATGCAGGGTGGTCGGAGGGTTTCTGCCGCCCTCCACGGGCGCCGCTCCAAGTGAGCCCCAGAGACGCGCCCTTTTGTGAAGGTGGGGGTGGCTCGCAAGTGCCCGCGTGCTGAAACGCACGTGGCTTTTGCTAATTGTTTTGAACAGCCCTCCGCGCTGGGTTCTTT
Organism: Teleogryllus occipitalis; assembly: GCA_011170035.1. Lineage (NCBI taxonomy): Eukaryota > Metazoa > Arthropoda > Insecta > Orthoptera > Gryllidae > Teleogryllus > Teleogryllus occipitalis. The sequence continues at coordinate 10,339 of BLKR01015053.1, forward strand.
ATTGGTGTATCGCAGGGGTCGCGACATGCAGAAGTTGATGAGACTCACTGCAATATACACATGTTTTTCACAAGCTCCCGTTACAAAACAAAATACCCCAGATTTTATGTTGAATTTGATGAAGTCTATCTAGCATATCTAATTTTTCAGAAAAACAAATTTTCTTTTCGAAAATCGAGTTTAAATGGTACTTGCGGGCGCGAAATTCAAACCGGCTGCCGCGTTACAGCTGACACCGGCGCGGCGTCTGCTCACGAGGTTGATCGTAGCATCGTTTCTCTGCATTTTTGGTGACACTGTCCAGTGAAGAAAGCATGGCTTACCGCACACTAGAGTACTTTAGTTGCAGTATAGCTAAATATACAAAAGTTATAATTTCAAGTAACGATCTGCCTAAAGAGAAAACCAGTCGTTCTATAAACTTTTGAATATTCACGTTGGATCTTCTTTCGTGAAGACACACACAGACACACAGACATGTATATCTCGCAAAACTTGCAAATTGAAATCTTTTGAGTTGACACTTGAAAAATGCGTAGGAGTATGATGTCGATGTGCCGTTCTGGATATAATTAACGAATGGGGTACTTGGGGTACTTTGGGATACTTCTCATGAAGTCTCTGACAATCTCCAACTTTTTTGAAAATGATAGAAAATTCATTTTTTTTAAATTTTTGCTCGAACAGAGCAAACACAATACAATTACAAATACAATTACACGTACAATTACAAATACCGAATAGTTCCGATTTGCATTAAAAAATTCGGAAATTTTGAAAATTACAAAGTTAAAATTTATTTTCGAAGTTGACTTACACATACAATTTTATAGCTACAGATTCCTTTAAATGCAGTTCATTCATCAATTTTAAATGTGTAAAAGATGTTAGGCATGTTTATCTCCAAAATAAGAATGATTTTGGATAATAACATCAAGAGGACAAAAATTTCGTAATGTCATGCCCCTTTGCTTCATCTTCATCTTCATCTTCTTTCATCCTGTTTGTCTGTTTTTATTATTTTCTCTCTGAAACAGCCCATTCTTTCTCTCCCTCTATCTCTACAGTTCTAGATCACTGGCCTCCTCCTCCATCCCTTTCTGTCACTCATCTCTTTCTCCAATCCTTCTTCTCTCAGCGACAGTTCCACCCATCATTGCTTGTCTCTCACTCTTATTACCCCATCATTCGACTCTTCATCACGCCCCTCTTCTTCACTTTTACTTTCCCCCTCTCCCTTGCCCTTCCCTTTCCTCCCTTACCCTTACCCTTCCCTTTCCTCCCTTACCCTTCCCTTTCTTCCCTTACACTTTCCTTTCACCGATATCTTTCCTATCTCTCCTTCCTCGCCCTCTTCCACTTTCTTTCTCTCTCCTACCTACTTCCCTCCTCTCTCCTATATTCTTTGTCTTTTTTATTTTCCCTTTTCAAACCGCTCTCCTCCTTTCATTCCTTCCCTAATTCTTTTCATCATTTCTCGGCCTCTTACTCTCTTTTCCTTTTCTCTCTATGCTCCCTTCTCTTCTTCCTTTCCTCCTGCCCCTCTCTTATGCACCTCCTCTCTCTCTCTCTCTCTCTCTCTCTCTCTCTCTCTCTCTCTCTCTTGCGCGCAGTAAAAAAGATTACCGCCTGGCACTCCCGTCGCCTTTACTGAGGCCGGTATAAAGCTGATTATCGCCGCGCAATGTCGCCAATTACCATAATGCAGTCGGTTGTGGCTATTGGGCGCGCCGTTAGGTTCCATTAGGCGTGGGCGGGCGGGCGCGTAGGAGGTACTGCGCGCGGCCGTAAAGGGCGCTCGCGTCGCCCTCGCAGGGTCGTAGGGCGCCTCCGCGCACGCGGCCCTTCGCGTCTGCGCCTGGGCGACCTTTACGCACCGATCGGAGCATAACTGCGCTTAATGCACAGGGAACGACACTCGGTAACAGGTTTTTCCTGCGTCTTGCTCTGAGTGGTAGTAAAATATATGTTTGGCGATTAACTTTGCCCTTTTGGGAGTAGGGTGTTGTGCCATTAACTAAAGCGATAAGTCGACAGAAGTTGAAGTCCAATTTTTACGCCGAATTAATTTAATGCGAAAACGTGTCAAAAGCGAAGTTAAACTAGGGGGATTATAAAGAACATGTATCTTTAATGGTTTTTCGGTGTAAAATCAATTTTTGTAATTGAAATTTAGGTTGTTTTTTTTAACAAAAATAGTTTGAAAAGACCTGCAATACTTAGAAAAGAAAATCAATATTGGTGACAAGTATCATTGGCTGTGTTCTGATTGAAATTGTTTCTCGTTTTTTTTTACACAAAGCGGAATTAATTTTTTACTTTCTCGCCTTACTTCGTTGGAAGAGAAAGTATTGTAATCATGCACAGGAAAACTGCAAATTTTCAGCAGAAACATTCTTATTGCTGGGCCCCTATAACGAAAAGTGGATAAATCCTGTTTATGTGTAGTAAATTACTTCCTGTAACATGTGGTACAGCCAGAATCCATGTTTTGTGGGTCCTTGATACCGAATAATCTATTGACGACAAAATGTCTGTCCGTCCGTCTGTGGTCAACACTGATGCCTTAACCGTTTAGCTGATCTTCTTTTAAATATATATTCCCTAAGCAATGTGAACGAACTGGAGGATTTGGGATTTTCAAACGTTTTTTTTTTATTTTGATGGTACTTTACATGAAACCTGAAACACATTTTCAAAATTTTCTGAAAAATGGCTCCAAGTTTCTATTCAACTTTGTCTTGGGATACCGTAAAGGGTGCTTAAGAGAATGGTGTAGGTTTCATGTTCGTTAAAATCCGTGACTTTTTAAAAATTTCAAAAGTCCAAATTTGTGGGGGCGTTTTCCCACAACTACAATATTGAAGATAGAGGATTCTCCCCGTAATAGAATCGATCCTTTAAAGACATTTTGAAATATCATGCTCGGTGTTTCAAAAATATGAGTAATTTTCGGTATTTTTGTGCGAAATATAAGCTATTTGTTTTTTTGTAATTTTTTATCAAAACCACTCCAATTTTTTTAAATAAGTTTCTCCGATATATATCAAGGGGCGATAAAAATATGGTGTTAATCAAGTTTTCAGTGAACTCTTCGTATTTTCAAAAATTGCAAAAGTAAACATTTCAAAATTACAAAATTGAAGATAGCTCTATTTTTTCCATAACCAAAGCTTGGTGTAAAACAATCAGCTCTTAAAAAAATACATCGTACAATTTTTTGAAATAAAAGTAGATTTTGCGTCTGAAATTTTTGTAAATTATTTAAAAAAATATTTAAAAAACCGTCCAAATTGTACCGAAATAATTTGTATCTGAAATGAATAGTTTTCCTGAGTAAATTGTCTACAAAAAATCTTGGTAATGAGTTTTGGTGAAAATATAACAAAGGGTGATATTCGTTTCTTATCCTTAATTTCTAAAAAAAGTGCGCTTTCCCGTTTTTCAGAGTGTACTGTAACGATTGGAATGTGTAAATACAATTAATACAATTTAATACAATTTGTATCTCGAAATGAACAACTTTCCTTAGTGTGTGGCCTAAACAAAGAACTTGTTAACCAGCTTTGGTAAAAATGTAACAAATAAAAGGGCGATCTTTTTTTCTGATCCGTCCAGTTCATGAAAAGGGAACTTTATAAAGAAGGGATTATTTTTGATCCGGGCAGCTGCCCATATGCCTTCATCCTCGAACGAACGCTCCTCTAAGACAGCTAATCCGACATTTGTTGACGATCCACCAATAGGGACGATGGTAGGAATTGCGAAGTGGTGGAGGAGAAGAGGGGCGAAGGAAGGAGGGTAGCCACTGAGAGGTGTCCTGTCCGAATCGATGCGTCCTACTGAGCGACGGCGAGCGAGCGCGCGGTTCAACCCCCGCCCCTTCCTTCCCTCCCGTCACCATCCCTCACTCTCATTCTCCCAACCACCCACTGGTTTCTCGCCTCATCTGCCCTCTCCTCTCCCTTGTCACCCGCTTTTCCTCTCCCTTTCACCCGCCTCTTCTCTCCCCTTTCTCTCCCCTTTCACTCGTCTTTGCTCTCTGCTTTCACCCACCTTTGTTCACTCTTTCACCCGCCTTTTCTCTCCCCTTTCACTCGCCTTTTCCCTCCCCTTTCACCTGCATATGCTCTCCTCTTTCACCCGCCTTTGCTCACCCTTTTCACCCACCTTTGTTCACCCCTTTCACCCACCTCTTCTCTCCCCTTTCACTCGCCTTTGCTCTCCGCTTTCACCAATTTTTGCCCCCCCCTTTCACCCACCTCTCCTCTCCTCTTTCAGCCGACTTTTCTCCCTCCTTTCACCCACCTTTACTCACCCCTTTCACCCGCCTTTTCTCTCACCTTTGATGCGCCTTTTCTCTCCCCTTTCTGTCCTCTTTTCTGTCCTCTCTCCTCTTTCACCCACTTTTGCTTTCCTCTTTCACCTTCCTTTGCTCTCCACTTTCACCCACCTTTCCCTTCCTCTTTCATCCATCTTTCCTGTTCCCTTCACCTGTCTTCTCTCTCTCTCCTCTAACCCTTCAATTCTACTTTATTTCACCCTTCATCCTCCCTCTAAATCCATCGCTCCCCCTCTAATTCACCATCTCTTTTCCCTTTTACCCACCTTCCTTCTCCTGTCTAACCCTCTCTCTCTCTCTCTCTCTTCCTTCTCACCCTTCCTCCCTCCCCCCTGTAATATTCTCTCCCTCACCCTCTCTCGTTAATCTCCCCACGCCCTCTATTCCAGCCTCCGTCTTCGCTCTCACCTATCCTCCTTCTCTCCCCTCAATCGCCCAACTCTACTCACCTAACTTCTTCCTCTCTTTGCCCCATTACCTACCCAACCCTCTAAATATCCCCGTTTGCGCATCTCTTGCATCCTTGCCCCCTGTCATTCCATGCATTTGGTTTCTTCGGCGCCCCCATCCTTCCTCAACCTCACCCCCGTGCTCACCCCGCTTTCGCCCCCGCCTCCTTCATAAGACCCTGCACTTTCTTTCGCCTTCTCTTCCGTCTCCTCCTCCACTCCTGTCTCCGTATAAGCCTTTGCTTTCATCTTCTCCCACTCCCACCTTGAGGTACACTAGCATCCGCCTCAACTTGCTATATGTACGTCTACCTTCTTTTCTGTCACCCTACGTCCGTCACCCTTTCCATCGCAAATCCGCTTTTCCTCTCCTGTCTGCATTGACTCCACTTGAGACATCACGTTTGTGGTCCCTTTCCAATGCTCTTTGCTCTTCAGCAACACAACCGGCCACGTTACGCAGCTCCAACCTCGCTTTTACCGCGTATTCCGCCTCCTCTACCTCACCTTTACCTTCGCTCAAGTTCATCTTCACCCTTTTATTCACCTTTGTCACTGTCCCTTGCTACAATTATCGCCTCACTTTATTCGTTTTCCTCCGTTCTCGCAGGTATCCTCTCGACCTCTGGTCCTTCCATCTCCACCTTCCCCTTCTCTCCCATCCCTACTCCTGCTCCATCCTTCACTTCACGCCCCCCCCCCCCCGTTCGCCTTGGCCCATTCGTGCATTAGGCGATCTGCCCGGCCGCCCGCCCGGCCGAGCACGAGGATTACGCGGACGTCGTTAGGGGGCGGGGCGGGGCGGGGTGGGGCCGAGAGGCGGCGATGGCTCCACTGCCTCCAGCTGGCCAGTAGGCGGCCGAGCAGGGCGGGATTTTCGTAATGCGGCAGCCAGAGATTCACCTCAAGACTTCTAAGAATTAGTAGTAGGCGAGTTTTAGGAGGTTTTTATACATGGACTTGCGAATGTATTCATTTCTTCCCTCATTTCCTTTGTACTAGTTGTTTGTGGATAAGTTGATTTCGTGTACAGTTACATGTGTATTTAATACTATCTTTACTACATAATCGATCTTGTATTTTGTATATTGAATGATATAATGATATGTATATTGAACTGTATATCATTAAAATAAAAACTTATCTTTTTAGAAAATCTTAAAAACGTCTGGTTTTCAATATATTTTTTTGAATCTTATGGAAGTATCACATTTAAAATCTTACAGGCAAAATCCTACATCACAGATAATGCCAGACCACTTTGTAGCGCAGAAATCCGCATTAGGCTTTTGAAAAAATTGAAAAAATAGTATTTGAGAAATAAAACTAGAAAACTTCATTGGAAAAACACTGACCAAAGGGTTGGGAAAAGGCAAAGTAAAAAGGAGCAGTTGTAGTAGGCGAAGAATATAAAATAAACCCAGGATGACGCTATAACAGGTTAAAAACGTAACGGAGAGACATATAAATGAAAGTACGGAGAGGCGCACATAAACAAACACGCTCTATCAGCACCCTCGGTGAGAGGACGGAGTTACGGGTCCTTTGCAACAGCTAATGCCCGCCTGCAGTGAACCTGACCCGCAGTTATGGCCGCAAGCTAGGGGGGGCGGTGGAGCGAGGCCAGGGCGGCGTCCAGCGATGGCGGCAGATAACTGGGTGGGCGGGGCGGCCGTCATGCCGGGAGACGTAATCCCACGCTCGGACGGGGGCGGGGCCGCCGCGCCGCGCTGCGCCGCAGAGAGAGCAAGGGCGGGGGCGATGAGCGCCTTAGGCCCGCTATCGCCAACGCATGCGTCCGCCCGCCCCTCGCCCGCGTCTTTCCCGCCCCTCACTACTCTATCCCGCTCCTCCTCACTCCATCCTGCCGTCCCCCTTTCCTGGCCGCTCTGCCCATCTCTGCCCTGCGCCGCCCCACCCCTCTCCGCTTCACTCCATCCCCGCCCCGCCCCGCCTCACTCTATCCCTCTCCGCCACCCTCTCTCAATCCCTCCCCGCCCCGCCTCGCCTCACTCAACCCCATACCTCCCCGCCTCACTCTACCCCGCCCTTCCTGTTTCCTCCCCACTGTCCATTTCCTTCCTGCGCAGCTCCACCCCACCCCACCCCACCCCACCTCACTTCTCCCAATCCACCCTTCCCCGCCTCACTCAACCCTCCCCCTCCCCGCCTGACTCCACCCCGCCCTTTCTCTTTCCTCCACGCTTGCCCATTTCTTCCCTTCGCCGCCACATTCCGCCCCCTCAGTCTATATCGCCCCATCCACCTCACTCCACCCCGCCCCGCCCCGCCCCGCCCCGCCTCACTCCACCTCGCTCTTTCCCTTTTCTCCCCGCCCTGCTCCTTTCTTCCCGCGGCGCCTCGCCCCGCCCCACCCATCCTAGTCCTCCCCGCGCTACCCAACCTCTCTCCGCCCCATCCGACACCATCCCACCGCACCTCACTCTGCCCCGCCCGTCTTAGCCTCGACCCGTCCCGCCTTCCCCACTCCGCCGCTCACCCACACCCCGCACACCACACACACCATCCTTCGCCGCCCCGCCCACCCGTCCCATCGCCCGCACCGAAATGCAGGCGCTGACGGCTCTATCTCGGCCCAAGACGGATCGCCCGGTGGCCTCGTGGCCTGCGCCCGGCGACGGGAAAGCGAATTTCCGCTGCCGCGCCGCCGGCGGGGACCTCGCCTTCTGACACAGCCTTTCCTCTCCTCTCCGCGCGGCCCCGGCCAGAGAACCCGTTCGGGGCGGGAGACGGGTCGCTGTGCTTCGTCACATTAATCTTACGCGTACCTGTGCGCCGGGTGGCAGTAAGGGTGAAGAAATTACGCTTGGGGAAATAAGTGTATTATGAAAGGTTAACGGCAGAGAGGAGCGGACTAGAAGATGCAAAAAGTACTACAGGAATGAAAATATGAGAAAAAAGTTAAAAAGGTCGGTTGGAGGTAGCCACTCATGCGAGTGGCAAGTCACGTTTGTGCAAATCTACGCGCGTGCCAATCTGTGCGGCACACGTGTACCCACCTGCTCCTGTTTGCGACCCGCGCCTGTATTGACCCATGCGTATGGCCATCCACGCGTGTAGCGTCACGCACCCCATGGGAAATCTTCTAAATCAGCTTCATTATCGGAAACTGTTCCTGCAACGCTAATTAAATTCTGAAATTTTATAGTTGTCGATCTTGGTCTAGCTGTTTACAGCTGAAATACAGGATGCAGGGAACTACGAGAATGTCTCACAACACGTATTGTTTTTGTTTGGTACTGTTATTTAAGGAGTTACAGTGGTTATATTGAACCTAAATATCAATGTAGACAATTCATTATCATCTTCATTATCCACTTAAATTACTAATTGTTTGTAGTAATTATATTCACTAAGGCAATTGTATTGAAAATTCTTATTACTGATATTCAATATAGACAGTCGATCTACTCTTGGATTACTTAATATATTAGTCGAAAAGTTGCATAAACTCAGAAAATGTCTCGTCCTCGATTATGTAAAGCTTTAATTTTTCAAATTTGTTCCAATTCATTACCATCCAGTTTACTGTTTGGCCGCAATGATTCCATTTCAACTCACTTAAACTTATCATTAAAATTTTAATTCAAAGAAACGATCTTAAATATAAATTTTTAAAATTGGGTGATTCATTTCTAAAACCCTGTATTATTGACACACGTCGTGTGGGAAAAAATCAATCGGTTCCAAGAAAAGAATGACAGATAACAGTGGCCATCGCTTTATCGAAGTGTCATTTCGAGCACATTTTGGTGTAAAAACGTCGACCGTCTCTCATTAAAATGCACCGCTAAGCTTTCTTTTTCTCAGAAGAGTGAGGGTAGAAACTCGCAGTTTTTGTTCTTCGGATTAAATGAAATCCTTCTGGCAGATGGGACTCACTTTGCTCCGGTCTTGGGTCAAGCGCATTGACTCTAGTCTCTCGCGGTGGAGGAACCACCAAAAAATACCAACGCTTACTTAAGTTTTTTCCCTTCAACTTTTCTTTAATATTTCAGAACTGCTGTTCGAATGAAATAAGTGATAGAGAAATTAATGATTTTTCCTTTGCTCAAGAGAATAGAATAAAGAAAGTATGATTCTTTTATAACGAAACGAATTCATTATTAACGATTATTTAATAATCGATTACTAAATCACGATTAATGAAAATTCCCTCCTAGATTTTATAGGGATGGCATAGTAGAATGGTCTTAGTAGTTTACTTACGTGTTACTTCACTTACTTTTATCACATATCCATGATTTACTGATTTGTTTCCTGCCCCTTTAAATAAAGTTAAATAGTAGTTCATGCATATTTTAGTGCCCGAGAAATGTCAAATATAATGATGGACATTTTATATTTTATGATCTTGCACTAGAATTCTAATAATATTTAAGAGCTTCCCAAAGCTATCGAGCATTTATGGAAGCAGATTTGTCAGTGAATTCTGTAACTACAGTACACAGCGTCCCTCGATTACGTAGTTCATTATGTATTAGAACAGAATCAAAGGTTTCTGCCAGGGGAGTTTTCATTTGTTCAGATTCTAATCTTCATTAATAAACCATCTTTTCGGCGTCGTGTCTAGTGTACCTAGCCAACAATGGGAAATGTAATTGAGAGGTTCGGACTTCAATTACCTCGTGATCTTGCGAAATTTACACATCATAATTAAGTACGGATTGATCACGGATAACTACTTTAAACCCCCATTGGTAAACAGTGAGGACAGCTTTTCAATAAATGCCAAATCTTTCCAAGTAGATGTGCCTCAGTAGATAATGGGTTTATTTCAATAATGCACCCGCGTTATATTCCCGTGTTAATGTGAATGATGTACAACTTTTCTGGTGCGTGATGTTGACACCCTCACATTCTTGGAAAATCAAATGACATACATCAAAATTTTACCCAAGTTTCCCCAACCTTTAAAAAGGTTTGCCCAAATTTCACAACTCCGAAGCATACAGTCGATCTAAGAAGTATGCCCTCAAAGAAAAATCGTTCTGGTCTAACATGTGCACACTGTTAACACAAATAACGAAACCAAAATGAGGGGTGAGGAAGGAATTTTCTATTCATAGTATCATAACTACAGAGAATATTGGACATTCCTTCGTTCATATTATCGTAAATGATATCATTCCTTTGTGTCACTATAATTTTGCATACTCTTTCTCTTTTCCTCTCTCTTTCTTTCAAAAACATATCTATCTACTATCAGTAAATGGTTGATTGATTGATTTTTTCATGTTTCCGGGCGCGTCAACTGCTTCGGTCATTAGTCCCGTTAGCGTAGTGCATGTGTTTTTTATCGGGAGATGGCGGTGATCTTCCCCCGGTGGATGGCGAGATCCGGCGCCGACCTACCGTCGGCTAGTGGGGTTTCCCCCTAACCAGGACTCTCCCAACAGCGGGGCACCGCCCCAGTCGGGGCAAGCTCTAAGCTCCCGACCGATCTTCCGGAATATGTGGTAGTGTAGTGCATGTTAGTGTGAGTGTGTAAGTGGAGAGGATAGGACAAGGAAGAGGAAGGACAGATCGCGCGCGGTCCGTGGCCCGTTTGGTAGGGTACTGCTCCGGCATTCGCCTGGTGTTGATCGGAGAAACTACGGAAAGTTACCGATCAGAGCAGCCGGCCGCTAGAATTCTCCTCCAGACAGCGACTGAATTCGACCTAGCTGAAAAGCTAGTGTCGAAAATCCTGCCGCCGTGGGGAGTGGGAACCTAGGAGCTCCCGGTTAGAGGCGCTGCAGTGACATCAGTTGATGCACTGAGCTACCGCTACCGGTATCAGTAAATGGGCGGCATTGTTCTTATTGCTTCTTCTCGCCTATTGTCTCTTGCTCGTTACATGATCAAGCTGTTACTTTCATAATGATGTCAATGACAGACTGAATAGTTTCCAATTGTGAAGCAATTGGAAGGTCCACTTCATGCAAACACCAAGATCACGTTCCCGCAACAGAGTGGCCAGAAGAAAATCTGAAACTTAAACTGAGAAATTCGTTGGGCGAAATTTGTTGAAAGCAGCCAGCATTCGATTCACGTTCACTGCATGAGAATCAGCGAGACAAAACAGTGAAAGAAAAAAATCTAAAGAGGGAGCACTTTCCGCGAGACTTTCACCATTTGGATAATCTCGGATCCTTCCCCAGAATTAGCGCGAAGAGCGCCGCATCCTAAAACATTCACGCAAAATTAATTTTTCCACTTCTTCCGCTTCGCCGCCGAGAATGTTCAGAGTTGGTTCTCAACCGTCTCTATGTAAATCGGGCTTTGTCAGCGTGAATTACATTACTTCATTTGCGGAGGTCTGGTTGTACCGCTACTGCTACTGCGCCAGGTCTCTTGCCGCACGTTCGTACTTCGCGAAGGAAAATGAAAAGGTATATTTCACGCGGTCCCGGACTTCACTTCCCTCCCAACTGTTGGTTCTCTATATAAACCCTTCGCTTTGTTGCCTCAGAAACTGGACCTCTGTGGTTACGGTTGGAAAATGAATGCGATTCCCTACGGAGCTCTGGAGAGCGCGAGTTTTTGCAGGGGAAATATTGTACCGGGACTTCACGGCATATTAATGCGTCATTTATTTTAGAAGTTTATATTTTAGTTTCACCTCTGACCTCGCCGGCGTACAGAAACGTCTTTCCATATTCATGAGATTACGTCTCGCTCTCAGGTCGGTTATTTTCATATAAATGTTAATTGAGTGAGAGTCTACTTCAAAATGTTTTGGTGGGTTTCATGCTGGAAACTGATACAATGCATAGAGGTCGAAGGGGTAAGTTTTCACATAAGATTATACTGGCAGAGGCACTTTGAATTTTCTAAAGTAATACAAAGTTGCTCATTTACTATACACTTTTTCTGACAAAAGTGCGGTGTCCTTAATTTTATGGAGTGTGTATTTAAATAAAGTGGCAAGTTAGCATTTGGTTCCTGATTGTATACAATGCAAACGAGCGCTGAATTCAAACGCTACGTTGGGAAACTAGGATACTCCGCCAAACTGTACTGTAGAGCGTTGAATTCAAACGTTACGTTGGGAAACTAGGATACTTCGCCAAACTGTACTGTAGAGCGTTGAATTCAAACGTTACGTTGGGAAACTAGGATACTCCGCCAAACTGTACTGTAGAGCGTTTAATTCAAACGTTACGTTGGGAAACTAGGATACTCCGCCAAACTGTACTGTAGAGCCATCATTCTGTTTTCATAGAATTCTTCGCACATCTTTCGTGCATATTTATTCGGTAGGGGCAAATCGATTGAATACATTATTATTGTATTACGTACACTGGATGTTCTTCGTTCGACTTTTGTTGGGATTTATCGTCTAAAAGACAATAAGTGAATAGAAATTGCTTTGATAGAATCTTCTTTAATCACTCAGAGAAATAAGTAGCTATATTATTAAGAAACATTTGGCTTTTCATTTTTCTATAAACCACATACTCTGCGTTTCAGGTTAAGTTTTGATCAACATCTTGATTCTTCCAAGCAGAAGTATTACAAATTCAAAATTAGTGTTCCTTAATCTCGTGATCTTAATATTACTGGAATTGTTGCGAATTAAATAAGTACGTTGATGACTACATAATTAAGAAGAAAATGCACGTCTTGTTGTAAGAACACTTGTTTAAACTTCTAATTACTTTTGTATTGCATTACCGTAATCTTCTGTCCAGCTTCAAAGGTATGAAACAAAGCTTTATTTAAAGTGTCAGCGTAATTGAAATATTCCTGTCGTGCTTGTACCTTCGTAACGTCAGACTGGATTAAAATATTACAATAGGATTATGAAATCTTTCAAAATTTTCATTCACTACTGTTGATTTTATTAGCAAAATATCCTGGCACTACCTGGGATTTCTTCATAACGAATCCTGGTGGACGAGAAAAAAGATGGATTTTATATAAACCATGTTTAATATTATTATTTTTAATTTAAATGGCTCAAATTTTAATAACATATAATAATGTTATTTCATTATATTTTAAAGTATATTGATATTAGATTAAATATTTGTATCTTACGCATTGCGACTGGCCTCTAGCGAAACTATTGGGTACCAGTACCGCTGCACCGCTACTTGCATCTGGCGGAATATTCTAGGAACCAATCTGCGCTTAGCAACAAGCAAAAAAATAATCGTGGTGCATCTACCAACATTATTTAAATTATTTGTTTTCCTCATTTGTTTTTAACTAATCTTTACCAAAAGTTGCAAGAAAACTGTGGCAACACTAAAGAAGAACCTGTCCTGAAGAGCCACTGAAACATTATTTCGTGTTTACCCATTCACTACTTTCCGTGGTTTCGATGTCTGTTACATGCCATTGAATTCACTAGTAGGTCGGTTTCTAACAACTTGGTCATATAGCAGCCACTGTGATTGCTTTCAACTGAAGAACACGTAAGAAAGCCACGAACACACACAACTTTACATAGTATATAATAAGAAACACGGTCAAACATCCATGCCCGAGGTGGGATTCGAACCCGCTACCCTTCAGCCTTAGCGATATGGGCTGTCGAGGGCCGGCTGAGTTCACGTTTGTTAGTGTAGATTTTGTGCGATTCCGATGTGGGAGTGACTGCTGTCCGAGAGGAGCCTGCCAAGGGACCATGTGCTCAGCCGGGGAGCGGAGAGCAGGTTGACGCACGCCGCCCCTTCCGCACCTGCGTCGCGGAGGGGGCGGGGCGGTGCCTAACGGGCGCAGGGCAAACATCGTTTGCGCTGATAACGCCTGCCCGCATCGCGTGCCCGCCATGTGGCTGCGGGGCAGATACGCCGGCAGGGCGAGGGGGCGTGCACCGAGGGAGTCAAGTGGTGAAATGGTGAGAGGGCGAGGTGGGGAAGGGTCGAATTGGTGATTGAAACGACGTGGTGATGGAGGTGAGGTGGTGATGGAAACGAGGTGGTGGCAGGGATGAAGTGGTGATGGAGACGTGGTGACGGAGGCGAGGTGGTGATGGAGGCGAGGTAGTGATGGAAACCAGATGGTGACTGAAATGAGGTGATGGGAAAGATGTGGTAGCGGGGATGAAACGGTGACGGAAATGTGCTAACGAAAGCGAGGTTGTGGAGGAGGCGAGGTGGTGGAAGAAGCGAGATTGTGAGAGTCCAGGTTGTGACGGAAGTAAGATGGTGACGCTGAAGAAGTGGTGATAGAAACGTGGTGACGGGTATGAAGTCGTGTGACAGAAACGTACTGACTGAGATGAGGTGGCGATGGAATGGAGGTGATGATGGGAATGAGATGGTGATGTTGACGAGGTTGGTGATGTAAACGGGGTGACGTGTATGAAGTGGTGTGGCAGAAACGTACTGGCTGACACAAGGTGGCGATAGAATGGAGGTGGTGACAGGAATGAGATGGTGACGGGGGTAAGACGGTGACGGAGACAAGGTGAGGATGGAAACGAGGTGGTGCCGGGGACGGTGCGGTGCCTGGGGCGCATTGGGGATTGGAGCGATTGAATGTAGGGGCAAGACGAGAGGACGCGTGAATAATGTGGCGAGTGAGGGCAGCCACGCGGTGGGGTCATGTGGTGGGGTGGTGGAACTTACGCTCTACTGCACTTGCCGTAGTCAATCCGACCGAGTAAGTTCGGTGGAAAGTGAAAAATTAAAAATCGTATCGAGTCCGCTGGATCGTAATGCCGCGTTTTTCGCAGCCCAATAGAATCTTTGCTCGCAACTCCGCAGGGAGAGTTAAACTTTGAATACGTCTATTTAAATTAAAGTTAGAATGTAGCACAATGTTACAAAATTTAGTTAAGTTCAAGGCATTCTTTTTACTCTCTTTTTGTCGATAATAAAATTATAAGAGGTCCTTTGTAACTTCAAGGTTTCGAAATGACTCACTCGATTGATTATGAAATTCAGAAGTGAAGAAAAATGAGCAGTTTCATTAAATTTGTTTTTCTATGATTGAAAATACTAAATAACATATGTACGCAATCTCTTCAACCTTTGTTCACTTTAATGTCTCTTGATAATGCTGAATCTTTCTTTTGTTCTTTATTCAGTACCTAAATAATCCGCAATTCTCCAGTGTTATCAGAAGAAAAGTTGGCGTATTTTCTGTTTTTCCACATACGTGAGTCATTTAGAAATAAATGTCTCTTCCCTATCTTTGAGAGTATTTGCATAAAGAATGTCGTTGACGGAGTAACCATGGCGCCAACTGAACAATTAACAGTAAGTAAAAGAAAAGACTCAGAGTTTAGTGTATACCAGAGTGTAGGATATTAATATTTTTCAGTAGGGAAAACATGTTTTACGTCCAAATATTGATCCATCTCTTTTGGAATTGTCTAGAATGATATGGATTTCTTATAACTTGTATTTCATAGAGAAACTGCGCATCAACGCCAATAAACGCTAACTTGTTAAAAATTACATGAGCTGAAAAATGGAAGGTTTTTATTCCCTCGTACCATATCTATTTCTATTAAGTACTGCTCCTGGAGGATTTTGGACCCCGAGCCTTACTGACAACTAAATGTGATAAATACGAATATGTACGGCAATATATTAAGTGTAAGTAATTTCTTTTATATCAGGACACCTTTTATAAATCACTTTCACTAATAATAAATTTAACCTATTCATTTTAAGTACTTCATATAAAGAATAATCTGCACCTTACGTAGCCTCTATTGTTGATTCATAACGCTTCAGAAATATTTACAAGATTTTGTGAAAGATTTTTCGTGATAAAAAAAAGTCTGTCACCGTCAATTTTTGAAGTTCATGACAAAATGTTTCAAATGACAATGGGGAAAAACAGGCTATAACTTAGGACAATTCGGTTCCATGTAATAAACAAATTAATGATACATTTATAAAATTTGTAAAATGTGTGTAAATTATTGGCTATCGTCATATTAAGCAGTGCACAAAGGTATATCTAGAAGACTGAAATTATTCTGCAAGTATTCAGGAAAATATTAATAAATGACTGATGGTGGAGTCCAGTAAGACCTCAGGTATGGTACGAGTAATCGCGACACCTATATTACTTATATAGCTGAAGTATCCAAATTACATACACCAGGGTTCAATAAACAATTTATTGACAGAAACAGGTACAGAGCTAGAGTGCCGGATATCCAGGAGATGTACCACAATATGCTGAGTCACCAAATAGCCGAAAAAGGAAGTCCGAAGTCGTTGCGCAGTTGTCGTCTCTCTCTCTTCACACCGTAACCACCACTTAATCACCAGATCGTCGCTCTATCACAGCCGCTCACTCGCTCACTCTCTGACTGCCTCAGCTCCGCGCCGAGGCCGCTTTATAGCTGCCCCGGGCCATAGGCCCGTTGACTGGCTGTGTAGTAGGGGCGGGGTCGAGTCTCACCCCGCTCGCTCAGGCGTGGCGGCCGCACTCAGCCAAGCACCGCTGGCCCGCGCTGGTTGCTGAACACTGCCGCCAGGGGCGGTAACGCCCTACTGACGTCCTTTCGTGGCGGTACATTTAATTATGTGCGGCCGGTCACGACAATAACCTACACATGTGTAGAGCATTTGCTTTGATAGATGTAACTTCAACAAATGCTACCTTATCAATAGGTTTCATTTCTTTTCATTACAATTCTTCATTATGTATTGCTTTATTCGAATTTTGAAGATGTGCCATGAGAAGAGCAGCTTTTGTTGCCACTGGTTACATGTGTATAAATCAAAATATTTTTGCACTCTTCACATTTGGTAGTTTTGTCTGATAAGTTCAAACCACATCTGGAAAACATGTAAAAAACCATGACCCGTTGTCCCGTCATTACACGACCCATTTTGTCTCGGTAGTGCATTTTCGAAGTCGTTAGTTATAACCTATAAAATCAGTTACTGTAACTTACGTACAATGCAGGGCGATGAGAAAAACTTCAGGGATCTGCAATCTTTAACTTCAATAGAAGTATTAAAATAACGAAAGAGAATATTAAAACAAATTTACGCCGCCAGAATTCTTTTTCGAAAGACGAAAATCAGTTAACACTTCTCTCTTCCTTAGACAATGAAGTCACCTCACCGCCACCTAGATAGTAAGAATGGTCCCAGTGAAACATTTAAATCTGATCAGTTTAGCCAACCTAACCACCCTAGATATCAGCATACATTCAGTGACTCATCGTATCTCATGGGCCCCCTGTACCCAGGTCTCCCCTATAGATGAAATAAATGTAATTTGGGACCTAACTGTTCTGAAAGACCATATAACCACTAAGCTGAAACAATGTATAGCGTGTGAAGATGATTTACTTATAACAGAAATACAAGAAAAGCTTTGGAAGAAATATTCTCGGAACTTAAACATTTGTCTCACATAATAATTCTTTAGTATACCTTTTGCGGCTCTCGCACACCACTAACCTTTATAAATGAAGCCTATAAAAACAGAAAACTTCACAGAGGCGTGACGAATTGCTCTTTGACTTCAATAATATGAAGGATTTGTTTAAAAACGCATTTAGATATTCATTTAAAATGCAACTCACAACACTCGGCCGGATTTTTTAATCTATATCGTTAAATAACTTCTAAACGAAGAGGTTTAGGGGCTTAAAAACTACAATTTTGAGTCCAAAGTGCCATGTAAACATCCCTTTCCGGAATGATCTACTCTGTCAATCTCAGCAAATAAGATGTTTGAAAGCTGGAAGTCCCCGTTAACTGCACGAGTAACTTACATTTCTGTGTGCGCTATATAAACATGAATTATATTTCCTTAAAATGTTTTTGTGAAAAGTTGACATGAAGCACTTTTGCTGATGTAGGTCAGTAGTTTTTTCGTATTTTGTAAGTCATTTATTATTAATTTAAGCACATCAATAATTCCACATGGACAAGAGTCGTTAAGAAATGTCAAAGGATTCTGCCTATTATATTATTGCCTCTTTTGTTAGAGTAGTGATTTTTAACACGAGTACCTTAAGAAATTATTTACAGTTTATTATTGATTATTACATATGTGTACTTTTACCATCACTGTTACCAATGATACTTTTACATAAAAAGGAGTGTTGTTATTTGTGCCATGTTTAATTATGTGGACGGAAAAGAGTCGCAATATATAAGAATGGTATTTATAAAACGTATTACTTGTTTTATCAGAATATTATTAGTATTATTTGTGTTATTGTATTTTTGTTCTTGTTTCTAAATAAACAAAATATTGACACACTGTAGGTTGTTATAAAGTAAAATAATGTGTTTGGCGGCGGTAGTTGGACCATACATACCGGGCGCTTCAACCAAGCGCTCCGAGAGGACACCGTCTCAAGTTTACAGCATTGCTTCCGCAACGGCAATCCCGCAAAGCCGAACAGCCCACCGCCTGCGCGTAGAAACCCGAAGCATTAGTTTCACGAGTTTCATGGAGGCGTCAGTTATGTGTCGGCCACCCCTCCTCTCGGGACGTTCCACGTGCGTTACGTGCCGAAGCCGCTACGTGCCTGCCTACAGTTCGCTCGCCTGCCGGCCCGACGGCCCGCCTGTCAGCGCGTTGGCGCGCCCTCCCATCTGTCGGTCCCTCCAGTTCACCTACTTGTCCCTTCACGTCCTCTCCCTGCCATACACCTATGCCCGTTCACCCAATTCATTCGACCGTTCACCCACTTGCACATGCACATATTTTCCCGTTCACCCACTTGCCCGTTCACCCACTTGCCCGTTCTCCCACTTGCCCGTTCACCCACTTGCCCGTTCACCCACTTGCCCGTTCACCCACTTGCCCGTTCACCCACTTGCCCGTTCACCCACTTGCCCGTTCACCCACTTGCCCGTTCTCCCACATGCCCGTTCACCCACTTGCCCGTTCACCCACTTGCCCGTTCACCCACTTGCCCGTTCACCCACTTGCCCGTTCACCCACTTGCCCGTTCACCCACTTGCCCGTTTTGCCCGTTCACCCACTTGCCCGTTCACCCACTTGCCCGTTCACCCACTTGCCCGTTCACCCACTTGCCCGTTCACCCACTTGCCCGTTCACCCACATTCCCCACCCGTCTTTCCACATTCCATCACGCATTACTCACATCTCCCTCCAGTTCACCCTTTTGCTGATTCTCCTTCTCACAGCCATTCACTCACAGTCCCTCGTCTATCTACCCACATTTCCTTATCAACCCACATCCCCTCGCTCATTCACTCACATTCCCCGTCAGTCCGCGTACGCCCTTCAGCCCGCTTGCTTCCCCACTGGCGCGTGCCCGCCTGCTGCAGGAACTTCCAAGTTGCTGGCGTGCGCGGGACAGTTAGCGCCACCGGAAACGTGCATAGGAGATCATCCGCATGAGAGAAACTGCTCTCGGGCAGCAGAGCGGCCGGAAGACTTCGTCCGTGAGAGAATCATTTTCGCCTCGGTGGATCCAGCAAAACCAGTATCTAAGCGGATGCCATTGCCGGCGTTATTATTAACGCAACACAGGAAACCTCAGTGTCCAAACTTTACCAGCTGCAGTGAATGTCCCACTGTCCCAGATCGCTTCCTTCTTCCTTATCGCCGACATTTTGTAACAATTGAATCCGATCCAAAACGGACTCTAGTGCCCGTAATAGAACAATACTGTCGAAAATGTTCAAAGGAGATCAACTACCGTACATACGTGGGGAATTCGTACTAGATACTGAATCAGTATTGAGGACAGTAGGACATTCACACCAAACATTTGCAGTATTGTATGTGTGTGTGGACCACTATTCATAAAAAATAAGGTAACATTCACTCGCTTCACAAAATGTTCAAAACCTGTGTTGTCAATGAATAAATATAAGGTTGAACGAGTTTCTCATTTATATTTTTGAGATGCATCAACGCACAATAACATTCAATAAACGAACTACACTAACTCGCTTGATGTTACGTTTCATTCTTCCTAGATAAATGTTGCTACTTTACCTGAGGTGGTAAAATGTTCTCGCTCGAAAATACACAAATCATGATGATACTCTACCCCCAAAAAGTTCTAAATAACGTCACTAAATTCCCAAACATAATTTTGCCTTGAGTTCATTAAAAGCTCACAATTACTCGGTTCCAAAAATATTGATAAAGATTTTTAAAATTGAACTATGAGCATTCTTGTGTAAATCATAAATTTAAAGAAGGCGTTACTTTCTGCCTGTATTTTCCATCATGTCCAATACTCTGGTATACATGGGTGATTATTCATTCCGACCTGCGCTTACAGACGGTACTTGAAGCTGAATGAATTGAGCCGGTCGGGTATAAATAATGGTACGATATTTTTGGCAAAATATTATCTTAATAACTGACATGTATGAAGAAGAGATATTTATATATGGAAATGGAATCAGAATTCCAGGCGCAAATACAAAGGGAAATCACTCCAGAACGCATTTCCAAATATGCTTATGCGGCTCTGACAACAGAAAAACGTTGTGAATGAAAAGGACGCATTGGCATTAATGGATTGATTGATTATTTGATAAGGGGTGAGGACAGAACAAGGGAAAAGAAGGACATGTGCACCGTCCGTGGCCTGTTTATTAGGGAACTGTTCCGGCATTCCCCTGGTTTCGATTGGAGAAACCACATCAGAGCAGACGGCCGCCGAATTCTCCTCCAGACAGCCTCTGAATTCGCCCTAGCTATGTAGCTAGTGTCTAAAATCCTGCCACCATCGAGACTCGAACGCTAGAATCTCCTGGCCAGAAGCACTGCAGTGACATCAGTTGATGTTCTAAGCCACCAAAGCCGGTAGCATGCTTGTACATGAGGTGCTGAGCGCGGAGACTATTTCGGAAGACCGGCAAAAGAATGCGAATGCAGAGTAGCTGTTCTCCGTAGCGCTTTACTAAGGATTCTAGGTATTGCGTATAAGGGTGATATGTGTAGTTGAGATGATTAAATGGAAACTTATGAAATGTCCATTGTGCGAGCTGATACAAGAGAGTATGGATTTACGAGGTGAAAAGACCCTTTAGACGATTGTAACTTTGCAGATTGTTGAAAAATAATAACTGTAGTGATATTATCGTGCTTGGCTCGACGAGAACTAGACAAGGTACAAACTTAAACGCAAAATTTGGAGGTATATGGGAAGACAGCGCTTGTGGGAGTAGTGAATTTGCTGCTGAATTTTGTTCATCGGGAGCTCCTAGGTTCAAGTCTCGTCTGTGAAGGATATCCACGGCCAGCTCACACGCTTAGTCAAGAGATGCTATTGGCTGATTGATAATTGGCTAAGAAGTGCATAAGAATTTAGAACACAGGAATTATAAGTCAGCAACAGTGATAAAACCTTCCTGGCAGCTATTTCTTTTACTATTTTTTACCCCCAAATTAATTGTCGAAAACGGGAAGACAGTCCAGAGAGCGAGAAATGTTATGACCTCCCCAACACTGGAACATCTCCCGCTCTTAAAAAAGTCAGTGGTAGTTAACCGGTTACGACGACATAAAGTGAGAGTAATTAACTCTTGTAATGGTGCATTTTATTCCAACGAAACAAAGTATTTCTGCATTACCTGAAAATTTGGGGGAAGATGGCAGCAGACAATAATAAAATTTAATATAATAGTAAAATATGGTTATTTCTTTTATAATTGTTCATTTGTTTTCAAGTATAACTTAATTTATTATAAAAATATGGACAAAATGTGATCCACTATTCGAAACTTCAATCTTACATGAACAAAAATTACATCTTTACGTTGGTTTTGCTTGACTGACCTTAGATAGTTTCGAAAATACTTATTTTATATCTAAATTAGTTGATAAAGAAACACACGAATTCGATGAAAGAACTATGATCCTCCCACAATACCATTGTTCTGTTTTGGGGGGGTTTCAGTTATTTAGTATTTGGAAGTTCTGCGGGACAGTTTCGCAATAGCGAATGCTAGAAAATATATGCAGGATTAGAATGAAATTGAAAACAGAATTACCATTTGGCAATTAACTCGCTAATCCTTTTCAGTTAATATTAAATGATATCATTAACATTAAATGTTAGTAAAAGAGATAACATTAAATTATATTATTAACATTAAATATTAGTAAAAATTTTCTATTAAACATCATTATCATTTTGAGATATGATATGAATATTAATATATTTTACATTAATTAAAAATGGATTTTTGTTAAGAATTATAAGGATTACACTAATTAAAATATATATGGTTTCAACAATCTAAATGTAAAACTGCTCTCATTCCAGCCTTAAATATAACCAGACTTGCGTTACAGTTTGCGAAATTTGTAACACAATTATGCATTTATTTTCCTAATTAATACTTTTTTCGAATATTCTTCTAGCGTAAACTAACTTTTGAAGGCGAAAATCATCTTTATAATTAAACTTTTAGAATGTGTCGTATAGTACTTGGGTTTATTTAATTATGAAATGCTTTCTAATTCATTCGGAATGTATTTTGCTACATTTTCAGTAAACTATATTTGCGTTTTACTGAGAGATATGCATTATGTTCCCAGTTTTTAATGTAATGTGTTTTTATGCAATACTTTGTCATTAAATTTAAAGTGTTTCTACGATGAAATACTTCAAAATTAATTATTGAATTAAAAAGTCAAAAACGCAACTCGAAAGTAGTAAATATTAAACTCTTTAGTTAATTAGTAGTTAATTTACCCGTATGTTCTTGTACTTTTATGGTCGGGTGGTTTAATTTTTTTGAAATCCTATTATCTTCCCATAGAGCTCCTTATATTGTAATTTTGTTTCCCAAAACAATAGGTTCTTCTGAATAACATTTAGGTGGTTCGTATTCCGGCAATTGTCATTTAATTAGTATTGTATTAATGTAGCTCAAGGCATTACATTGGTGTAACATACGGTCACCAACCTCCGCACTTCCTTTGTGCTATTGACAGTGCGTCCCATTTGTGTGTCGGGTCTGTGTGCGAGTAGATCAACCTGCAACACAGCTATATGTGAGATGCTTCATAACATTTTTGTAACACTGGCTCCCATTTGTCGCACCGTTTTGGCGCCGCCTGGTGGACCCCTGCTGCAGCCATATATATATATATATATATATATATATATATATATATATATATATATATATATATATATATATATACTTTTTTGATGAACTAAAGCATTTCGATAAATCGACACGTGAAGAATATTTAATAGACTGAACACACATTAGCAGTAAATCGGGTGGAGATAAGCAGAGTGTGTATTTTGGTGTAAAATCCGTTGGAAATTTTGCGCCGGCTGGAGTCAGTGGCGTGTTAACATTAGAAGGCCGGAGCCTACTCGTTGACTTGCAAATTCGCGAGCGATACGAAATTGGCTGAACCATATGGAGAAGGTTCGAAAGCTAATTGAAGTTCCTTAACACCGACTATTTTAAATGAACACCCATTGCACAGCGCATCCCACTCGTTGTTCTAGTATTCATCTGTGTTAACCGTTTAAAAAACTCCCATGTGGCGGGCAGTGGAGCGTGGGGCGGAGTGTGGTGTGGGCCCTCAGGCGAGGGCGCGTGGCGGTAGGAGTAGTGCAGAATGGGGTGGGGCGCCGGGTGGGAGTCGGGCCGAGGGCATGGCGCGGGGCGTGAAGCGGGGCGCGGTGTGGGACGGGACGGGTTGGAGCGGGGCGCGGCGCGTGGCGTGGCGCGGTGCGTTGTGCCGTGCGTGGCGTGGCGTGGCGCTGTGCGAGGCGCGGTGTGTGGCACGGTACGAGATGTTGAGCGGTAGGGGTTAGGGGGAGGCTTTGCGAGGCGTGAAGTGGACCGCGGGGCGAGGTTCGGGTCACGGGGCGGGGGGAGGGGGGCGGGGAGGGGGATGGGGCGCGGTGTGAGCCGAGGGTGGAGGCGACGCGCGGGGCGCGTGACGGGACGTGACACGAGGCGTGAAGTCGGGAGGGTGTGGGTTGGGCGGGGTGGGGCTTGAAGGGGGACGCGGGGTCCGGCACGGGGCAGAACGCTGTGTGGGGCGCGGAGCGGGGTGAGACGTGTCACGAGGCATGCAGCCGGGTGGTGTGGGTTGGGCGGGGTGGTGCGGGGTCCGGCACGGTGCGGGGCGCGGGGCGGGGTGGGGCGGGACGGGACGTGACACGAGGCGTGCAGCCAGGCGGTGCGTTAGGCGCGGGGCGGGGCTGGAAGCGGGGCGCGGCGGAGCGTGCCGTCGCCGCCACCGATCCGCTTAGCGCGCGCCCCCGCGTGACGAGCCACCCACACGCGCGTGCGAATCGGCGCGGCGCTTCCGCGTGACCTTTCGCGGCCCCGCACGCTTCCCCCCCCCCCCTCGCTGGCTGTTGTAATGCTGTTCCCGCCGCTGCCGCGGTGAACCGGTTGCTCACGCTGTCTGCAGCTCTTCGGCTGCGGTCGCTCGTTGTCTGGTCTCCTGATGCTCGGTCGTCGACGCCCCGCTATCGACTCCGCGATTCCTAAAACACTACGAATTTGAGGTTGTGTCGTTCAGTCTTCCCTGCTCCAACGTTTTCCTATTTCTACCTCCCATCCAGAAGGGTTCCAACGTTCCACCATTCAGCTTACGTTTCCGTGAGAATTGTTATTCACTGATAACCATCTTCCGGTTGAATATTCAGCTGTACACATTTTTTGTTCTTAAATGTTTGTATTCGTATCTTCAATCACCATGTCTAATGTTTTTTTCGGTACCCCAAATACGGCCTGTCTTTGCTGTCCCGCGTCATCAGATTAGTAATGTGGATACGGTTAGTAATAGGTTAGCATTCTTTGGAGCCCTGCTATCCACGCAATGCTCTCGTTCTTCTTGTCTTACTCTTCTTTCTAATTTCGTAAAACTCTTTAAATACGTCCATCCCTGACAATTATTTAATGTACCAACCTCCTCTCCGCTTTATTCGCACTCTTTCTTTCGCTCTTATTACCATCATGTCCTCAAGACAAAAATTCCATCCGAAATCGTAGGATCTTATCAATATTCTCCCAATGTTGTCCCGACATTGACTCTACATCGCCTCTACATGGCCTTAACATCGTCCTTTCATTGTCCGTAAAGCTCCCTACAGCATTCCTACAACCTACACCCTCCGCCCTTCCTATATCCTCTTTACGACATTCTCTTTACATCCCGCTACATCTTTTCGATTTTCGCCCGACGTCCTCTCGACACACTTCCGTCCCCTCCGTGGATCTCAATCCTGGCGTAATTTTATTCTTTTGTGGTGCTTTGTCCATTATTTTATTATATGTCCATTATATGGTTATATCATCCAAGGTTGGTTTTCAAAAAAATAGTAGGGCTTTTTTATAAACAGACTCAATTTTTTTTGTATAGGTAATTTCTACGTACGTTTACATATTGTTTTAAGAACATTTGTAAATAATTTTAATAATTAAAATTGTTTAAAACACCTCTGCATACTTTTTTTTTAATTTTATAGTATGGTACAGTCGTTTGTGTTTCTATCCAATACATTACGCATGAATCATGTTAGAATTAGTTACTCAACTAAAGATATATATTAGTATTTTTACAAACAATTCCTGAGGAGATTATTGGTAATTGAACTCAGTGCATTGAGACGTATACATGAGCGCGATTTTTTCAAATGAAATCTAAGAGATTTTCGGGAAACGAACAATATTTCTGTTCCCAAAGTCACATCCAGATTGAAATTTTACTAGATCATCAAACATTTACCGTAGTATTAAGTTTTCAAGTTCCAACATATGTCATTTTTTCGAAAATAAAAATTGAGTCGTTTGAAAAATATAGTAATTCTATTTTTTCCGCAAGCGTACAATGATTTGGAAAATCATATTTTGTAGCTGAAACTAGAAATATTTTTATTTCCCTTAGAATCACCTTTTAGTTTACATATTTCAACCATCATCTAATATTTGCCATACAGCTCTTAGTGAATGCATTTTGCGTTTTTTATGTTGATCCAAAATGACCTATCTAAAATAAAAATTCTTACTGTCAAATTTTGTTACCGAAAGTGTATAATCATATTCTGTAAATCAATTTTCTAGCCCAAGCAAGCAATTCTATTTGACCAATTTGCTCCTTCACACCACTTTGCGTTCAAAATATCTCAAATTCCGCCTAAGACATATCGTAATTTTATCGCCCATTGAAGTTCTCATTATTTTACTAACGTTACCCCAAAACGACCTCTGTCCGGATCCGAAAATCCCGAGCGGTCGAATTTTATGTCGGAGAGTGTACACTCGTTCTGTAAATTAATTCCCCGGCGCGGGGGGAGCAATCCTATTTGGCGGGGGTGGGGAAGACAGGAGAGCGCGGCCATCCGAGCGCGTATCTGCACTCGCAGGTGCCACGGAAGAGCATCGACGCTCGTTAATCGCGCCAGCGTCACGTCGACCGAAGCGCAGCCAAGCGGACTTCCCCGAGCGCATCGGTTGGGGAGTGGGCGGACGGGGTGGCGTCACGGGCCGACGACTCGGCCGACGGCGAGACGCGACGAGGAAAGGGCGAAAAGGCTTCTGGTTGGTTGGAGTCGGGGATGGGATGATAGAGGGAAAATCGTTTGTACACTTTCGTGATGCAGCAAAGAGACTACAGATTTTTCCGAAAAAGTTCCCATTCCTCCTCTTCCAAAGTGATTACTTTTTTTTAGTTTAAGAAAGAGTTTGTTTTTTTCTTCAGACTATTCTGTTGTAATATAGAAATAATTCAACCAAACAGTGGAACGATAAGCTAATCTTAATGCCTGGTGACCGTCAAGGAATTAACAATTCCCGTCCATAAAGAGAAATACAAACAAATGGATTCTAGCTAAAGATGGGTTAGATGAGAGTTATGTGATTTTGTGACATTTTCAGTTAATACTCTTGACCATCATTTTTACGAGGATTTGAGTATATTGAAAATGAAGACGAAATGCAATCTCAAAAGAAAAACAGTAACAGATTTTGTAAAATTAAATTTATTTATAGCCTGAACAACAACTTGGTGCTCAACAAGTTACATTAATGGTGAAATCATGTATAGCATACAAGTATTCTTTATTTCCACGTCGTCTAAAGTATCTTAAATTCAGAATACAATAAATGAATTTATCAGTCTGCAGTTTGGTTGTAATAAGACAATTCTTCAATATAATTATTCAAAATAGAGATTATGTTACAATGTTATGACGTTAGGATTTGACAAATTCAAGACATTGACCTTAAAGACATGGATGAACGAAAGAACTAGCGGAAGACAAGTTGCACTGCTTTCAGCATTTAATACAATATTTAAGTATCCCTCGTTAAGGGTAAATTTGTAGACACAGGTAGATATATTTCTTACTTTTCACACCCGTTTTCCATAAACTCTTCGCCATAGAAAGGATACAGTACCTGTATATTCAGATACATCATTTCTTTTGAAGACCGTCTTAACAAATAGTTAAAATTAGTAATGTGTGTTAAGGGGTTCCCATCTCTAATATCGAACAATAACTTTTATTCACATTAAGAAAAAGTAGAAGAAGAGATCGATTAATAATGTGAAACCGGTTCATCGATAAAGACAGCAATTTCAAAATATTATGTTCAAAAGGAATATGAAGAATCATTGTAATATAACAATAATAATAATTACAATAATAATAAATGAGATTCGTGAGGCGTCTTATGTTGATTGTAAATCTCAAATCTCATAACGCAAAGAACAATTTCAATGCAGACATTCCAAAATTGATCTAAAGAACTACTCCAATCTGAGAGAAGATTATTAAAAAAAGTTTCATGAAAATTGAGGGGGAGGTGCCGGGCAGGGAGGAACCTGTGCAATGGATAGGTGGGCCACAGGCGGGCCGATTTGGATCGTTCGTTCTGAATGACTGGGATCACGCAACAAAACCGTCTGTCTTGTCTGGCGTTTCTTCTGGTCTTGCCTCCCTCGCGAGTTCCATCTCCCCGCTTTAGCGTACATGACTGTGGCATATATGGCATCTCCCGAACCATAATCACCGTCAATACCATTACAGCAGTAACCACCACCGCCAGTAACTATTAATTTGCACACCTTTACTACCATATGCATCTCTTTTACTTCCACCACTCCTCTTTCCACCACCACCACCACCACCACCACCACCACTACTACCACCACCACCACTTGTAACTTCTCAGTACATGTTTCAAAATCATCGACTTATATATATATATATATATATATATATATATATATATATATATATATTACTTAGTGTAGGGATCACAGAATTTTGAAAATGTGCATACAATTCACTTTTCCACATAGCACGTCATACGCAGTTTTTAACTGTTTTTTTTGACGTAAAATAAATAAAAATAAATTTTAAAAAAATCGCAGTCATCACTGCTAATGCTGTAACCGCAATCGTCACCCTCATCGTAGTCATTTATGTCTGGGATTAACACAAACAACTTGATCATCATCACCACCACCCTACCACCATCTTCACCAACAACTATTTTCATGATGATTGATTGTTAGTGATTCCGGACGCTTAAAGTGCTAGGATCATTAGTCCCGTCGGTGTAGAGCATTTTTCCCTCGTAAGGTGGCAGTGGTCTTTCCCCTCTGAGTGGCGAGATTCGGTGCCGACCTACTATCGGCTAGTCGGATTTTCCCCAACTAGGTATCTCCTATCAGTAGTGCACCTCACCAGCCGGAACAATCTCTGAGCTCCCGAAATGTCTGTTAGTGCAGTGAATTTAAGAATAAGAGCGTGTAAGTAAGAAGTAAGGATAGGGCAAGGAAGATGAAGGAAAGACCGCTTGCGGTTCGTGGCCCGTTTGGCCCGGCATTCGCCTGTTATTGATCGGAGAAATTACGGAGAACTACCGATCAGAGCAGACGGCTGCTACAATTTTCCTCCAGAGAGCGACAGAATTCGGCCTTGGTAGTATCGAAAATTCTGCCACTGTCGGGCCTCGAACTGACCTCCCGATCAGAGGCACTGCAGTGACATCAGTAGATGCCCTCAGCCACCTTCCCGGTACCTATTCTCATTTCCAGCACCTTGGTATCTATCAGTAATCCCCACCGCAACCGCCAACTATTGCCACTACCGCCAGCAGTAGCAATGCGACGTGGCCGATGATGCCGGAAGCCCAATCACGGAAGCACGGCCGATAACTGGCGTGCAGGGAGGAGCCTCGCAATTACTGTAATGGGCGCCGCGCACCGGCGGCGGTGGCGTGCGGCGCGCCCTCTGTCGGGCAACCGACCTCTCGCGCCACTTTCGCTCCCGCCCCGCCCCGTCCTGCCCCACCGTCACATGGCAACGACCGGGAGGATGGTTTCAGAGGAATTAAAACAGAAATGTAATTTCGGACCAATGAGAATGATGATGAACGGATTGCTGCTAAATAGTTGTAAACAAAATAGTATGAGCAATAATAAACGACACACGATTACGTTACACTTCTTGTTGTCTTGGTTAGAATCAGTATAAATTTGAATTTTCAATCTCTGTTTCCGATTCAGCCGAAATTGTACTCCAATAAGCAGTTATTTCTTACAAATCAATTTGAAGAGCAATAGCAAAGGCATGTATAGTAAGAAATTATGGACTTACAGTGTTTGATGATGAAAAATACAAACGGAAACGGAAAGACAATTATACATTTTTGATGTGTTAATGAATTATGAACATGTGTATTACAGCTTTTAAAATTGCAATGTATTTAAGAACGTAATGCGAAGTGTGATTCAGTCGGCTTTTTGTAATGACGTATAAAAGAACAGCGAATTGAATTTAAAATATATTGTTTCTAAATAGTACGTTGTAGCGCCGGAATACATTTTCAAGTAAAATAAGAAGGAAAGAAGTGAAGGTGATAAATATTTCTTGGGTGAAAAGTGTTTTAGAGAATCGAAAACGGACATTGGCGCAAGCTACGCCCTCGTATGATATTGTATTACCAACGTAATATCATCACTAATCTTAAGTTAAATATGCATGTCGTGAGCACTGTATTTTCGTTATCAAAGCATACACATGATTTATAAAACAAAACTGGACTGTAGGTTTCGTTGCGTAGTAACCGGACGATGTCTTGCGAGCTCCACATTTTACTCCTTAAACTGAATTTGAGAATTTAATGATCCATGCATACGAATAAAGAATGGCTGACTTCTCTTTGTCTCTCGCGTTACTAAGCTGCTTTAGAGACATTCTGTGCAATTTCTCTTTAATACGTTCTGTTATCAATGTATGGTGATAAGATTTATGAATCTGCAAGAGTCCATTTCTCCACCTTTGAAAAGTACAACCGTTCACTTATTCTGCTTGGAGAGGACCTTAATTACGTAAGTCACCTTCAGTTAATTGTATTTCATCTATAAAAGAAGTAGACGGGCAGTATCATACCATGAAATAGTTATATTCAATGAAGAAGACGAAATCCATTTTGAAATATATAAACGTAGTGAAAACTTAGAACCTCAAATACAGACAAATACAGAAAAAATCTAAAGTGATCATTGAAATTGTGTAGAATTACAAAGATTATCTGTGTGAGGATTAGAAGAAGAAAGAAGAAAAGAAATCGAAAAAAGAATAAAGCAAGTAATAAGAATTAAAAAAGGAAGCAAATAACCAAAAGAAAGCTGGGAAAGCAAATAAGAAAGCAAGGAATGTAAATAAAAAAGCGATCATAATAAAAGTGAAGAAAAATACGACGAAAAGCAAAGAAAAATATTACGAAAAGCGAATAAGAGAAAGCAAGAAAGCAAAGAACAGAAAAGCACATCAACACACATGGCGCCATCGCTGCAGTTTCATTTCTACAATCGCAATTCAAACTCCACCGGCAAGGGCGCGCTAAGCCTGTTTCCAACGGGTTTAATGTAAACACTGCCGATACGTTCACGCCGCATTAGTCGTAAGCAATATTCCCTCCACCTCGTCTCCCATTCCCTCTCTCCCGGTCCCGCCCCTCCTGGCCGCGAGGTGCCGCTCCTTCGGAAGCAGTCCCTGGGGCGCCGCCGAGGAGCGGGTCTCGTGTACAGACGGACGCTCACTCACGGCCAGATAAGCCTCAGGCCGGGCGCTCGTGCGTATGCCCTGAACCCTCGCAGTTCGCGCTGACCAGAGCGACCTCCATGCGGAGGGGCAGTGAGGCCGGCCCGGCGCTAAATACATATCTGAGCGAGGTGTTGCCGGCGGAGTTTGAATTGCGTTTGTAGAAACGAAACTGCAGCGAAGGCGCCATGTGTGTTGATGTGCTGAGGACTGAGCAGAAGGGAAGGAAAGAAAGGTAACTTTGACGTGCATGCGTTTATGAGCTGAGGTCGTGGGTCTCATAACAAAAACGTTCCGTGAAGGAAAATATTGCTGGAAGGGGATGATACGAGCGTATGGTGAATACGGAATATAACAGGCATATGCCGAAATAATTAAATGATTTACGATAAGTCAAAAAACGTTCACAGATAGGTGAAAAAAAAGACGGATGACTACAAAAGCTATGAATGCATAATAATATTGAGAATTTCCTATGGAATACCTGACACTGGCGAATATTCGACTGTAGGTAGAATGCTGCCACTGTCTGCAGGAGTTGCTGTGATCGGTAGTTTTCCATGGTTTCTCCTATCAATATCAGGAGATCAGCACCTTCACAAACAGGCCGCAAAATGCGTGTAAACTTTCCTTCTTCCCCTTTGCTCCCTTCTGTTCCCATACACTCACAGACACACATACACATACACTACTACACATGTGGGGTGTCCAGTCGGAGGCGTAGAGCCTGTCCCGGCTGAAGCAGTATGCCGCCGTTGGGTAGACATCTGGAGAGAGGAGGACTGCTAACCAACGGGTAGGTTTGCTCCGAATATCAGGTTCCAGTAAAGAAGGAACACACCCGCCTCCGGACATCTATTACCCTTAAGACACTAATGACTAATAGTTAACGCGCTCAGGTATTCAAAATAAACAATCCTAAGGAATACACATTACTCTAATTGTAAACTTGTTTTGTAAATTGGTAATTTTCCTACCCAAATAACTCATTGACGGAGTCTGATATCGAAAAAAGAATTGTTTCTTTATGAAATAAATGTCTTCCTCCAGAATGTACTGTCTGTATCGAAGTTTTGTGGGTCCATGATACCGAATAATTGATTGAAGGCAAAACTTGTCTCTTCGTCTAACCTCCAGTCAGACCGATTTATAAACAAAATTGGAGCAGATTTTTCTTAAATGAAATAGCTAGTTAAATAACAAAATAAATTAATCATTACCATACTTTGTCCGCATAACATTAACGAGAAACGTTTTTGTTTTGTTTTCAGGTAAGCGAAGTGTCGTCTTCAGAGAACACAAATGATTTAACATCAAGGTACTGTAACAATAATTTATAATTGCAATACAGAACTAATTATTGGATGTCAGTTGCACTTTTATAATTGTATATTATTATTATTATTATTATTATTATTATTATTATTATTATTATTATATTATTATTATTTTTGTTATTTGGCTTCTGCGAACTCTGCACTTAATAAATCATTGATTTTGTTAAGTGAAAATAACTTCATTTTAGAAATAAACTTTGAACGTTTATGAAAATCAATGTCCCTATAGCTTGTTTCTCAATAAGTTCCTGTAAATCTTGTTTTAAAGGCTTCGAATTCATCGTTTCCATGTTACGCACAATGGGAACGTGTGTTGTAGTATAATGTGTATTGCTAGTTGCATATACGCACGCTTTTTCCTACATAATCTTCAAATTTTTTCTTCGTAATGATGCATCTTCTAGGCGATAGAAGTAATTCTTTATCCTGCAGAATATTTATAGATTTTTTATTCCGAGTATTTCTTACAAATTATGAAAAAATTCACCTTTCTTTACCATATTATAGGTAGAAGATACAACTAAAACCGATTTAACATTCAATTTTTCAATTTTTAAAAACGAATCTATACCTTCAACAAATTGTTTTGGGTTGAATTGAATTATAAGTTCTAATTGCTTTGGTGATATTTCTTGTAATTTTTTGTGCAAACCTTTGGCACATGAATCTCTTCACTTGTAAATATTGATTCAATCGTCTGCTAAAATTTAATGAAGGAGCCTGTATTGGTGTGTAAAATCGCCAGTGACCTTTCTAACTTATTTATTCTGTATTAAAGTAGGGGTACATGAAGGTTATTTGAAGTTCTTTTCGTTGCATTTTGAAAGAACTGGAATGAAATGTTGGAAATCCTACATTCACCTCTCAGGAACACATTAAGACATGTTAGATATTGAAACATAATCGAGTCTACCAGCTGCATAACTAGAACTAATAAGTCGGGAAAAGATATCTTTTATCCCTGTATTTCTTTTAACTTTTCTTCTTCTTCTTTCTGAATTTGTCTTCCAATCATTGTTTTTTTTCTTCTCCTCCCCTCTTCCTGCGTCCTCTGTTCCCTCTTGTCCTGTTTCTCACACGTCACCTAACTCCCCTCCTTCATGCCTCAAGAGAAGCAGTTTCACCGTCTTCTTTACAATGCTACGTGGATGGGATGAGAAAGCATTGCACCTTTCCATCAGGATGGTGGGAACATTGCTCGCCGGCAGCAGAGGTTTGGCGGATGGCTTTGTGTCGCGGCGGTGGGAGAACGAAGAAATGTCCTCTCTGGATTTACTCCACACGCGACCCTCAAATCCAGTCAGTGAAAATGATAGGTTCTTGGAGGCCCGGGGGGGGGGCGAAATGCTAAATAGGGATCTCTATCTGCGATTCCGTAACAGTTAACTTGAATTAAGAGTTTTAATTCCCCCGGTGGATAGCGCAATAAATAAAATTAGCTTAGGAGTGCGATTTGTTTTATTATTAGCCAATCCCTGCCTCAGGGGCCATTCTTAGGTGTTGCTGACGAGGGGGCCCAGTGCGGTGCACTGGTTGCACCAACCTAGCTTCTTCCCTGAATTTTGCTTTCGTTATTTCCACTCGGTTGCTGTCCGCTGGGATAAATCCAGAGGTAGCATTGCCGCTGAATCTAGTGGCTCCGACTGCTGGCTCCGACGCTAGTGGCTTCGACTCTAGTGGCTCTGACTAGTGGCTGCGACTCTAGTGGCTGCGACTCTAGTGGCTGCGACTCTAGTGGCTGCGACTCTAGTGGCTGCGACTCTAGTGGCTCCGACTCTAATGGCTTCGAATCTAGTGGTTTCGAGTCTAGTGGCTCCGACTTTAGTGGCTCCGACTCTAATGGCTCCGATTCTAGTGGTTCCGACTCTAGTGGCTCTCGAGAGCCTCGAAACGAATCGAGTCCAAACGGCGCGCAACAGAATTTCATTACCAGAAAGATAGCCAGATCGAAATCAGCTGTGGTCTAGAGAAATCTAGCAGCCGGCTGCTCTGATCGGTGGTTTTCCGTGGTTTCTCCGATCGACACCGGGCGAATGCTGGAGCAGTACACTAACGAAAGGGCCACGGGCCGCGCGCGATCTTTCCTTCTTTTTCCAACTCCTCGCCTCCCCTCCTCTTACACACACACACACACACACACACACACACACACTTACTTTATTATATGCACTATATTACCACACATCTCGGAAGGCCAGTCGGAAGCTAAGAGCTTGTCCAGGTTGGCGCGGTCACTCGCTGGTGTGATTTTCTCCGCAAGCCGAAGGTTCTGTGCCAGATCTCTCCATCCAGTGGGGGAAGAACGCCGCCACCTCTCTGGATAAACATTCACTGCACTAACGGGTCTAATGACTATAGCAGTTGCTGTGCCCGGAAGCATACATTAATCAAACCACGCATCCCTTGATGCGCAGCTGCGCTTGCACTTGGTTAGCGATTCCGGACGCGTCAATTGCTAAGGTCATTAGTTCCGTAAGTGTAGTGTATGTTTTTCCTCAGGAGGTATCTGTAATCTTTCCCAGCTGGATGGTGAGATCCGTTGCCGAGATACCTGTAGGGCGGTTGGAAAAGGAAGGACAGATCGCGCGCGGCCCGTGGCCCTTTCGTTAGTGTACTGCTCCTGCATTCGCCTGGTGTCGATCGGAGAAACCACGGAAAATCCCCAATCAGTATCTCCCACAAGCAAAGCACCGCCCCCAGTCGGGACAAACACTAAGCTCCCGACCGGTCTCCTGCCGTATGTGGTAGCGTAGTGTATGTAAGTATGTGTGTAAATAAGGGGTGAGAATAGGACAAGCAATGGGAACGAAATATTGCGCGCGATCCGTGGCCCGTTTTTGAAAGACCAAAGGAAGTCCTCCGGTAGTCTCGCCTGATACTGATCGGGAAAACCACGGAAAACTACTAATCAGAGCAGCCGGCCGCTACAATTCTCCTCCAGACAGAACTCGACCTAACAATGCAGCTAGTGTCGAAAATCGTACCACCGCCGGGAGTCCTATGACCTCCCGATCAGTGGCGCTGCAGTGGCATTCGTTGCTGCCCTGAGCCTCCTCTCCGCACCAGGAGTGGCGAGCGCTCGTTCGCTCCACGCGCGTCTGGGCATCCGCCTATGTGACGCGCTTTAGATAATCTTGCTTTTATACCTGCGTGTGGCGAGGCGACTAATGCTCTCCATGTTGCTTACTCGCGCACGTTATTTCGTCCCTTGTTTGCCCCGCGCTGTTTACTTTCACGTCCAGTGCCGTTTATATGCCTGCCTGTGGACTGGGGCAGTGACCGGGGTCGTGGAGCGGAAGGTTGCGGGTTCGAATTCCGCGTAAAAAATGGGTGCTTTGCACCGTGTGGGCGTGGTCTGCGTCGATGCTCGTACCACTACATATCACCTCCAGACTGTCATTCATTCCTTTATCATATTATAATCCCTTAACAAACATCAATTTCTTAATAGGTATGTTAAATTAAGTTAGTGTAATAACATTATCACATTATCACATTCATTCCTTTATCATATTATAACCCCTTAACAAACATCAATTGCTTAATAGGTATGTTTAATTAAGTTAGAGTATAATAATATTATCGTATTATTATGATCTCTAAACAAACACCCATCAGGATCACCGTTACATCTCGATTCACTCAATGAAATAATGAAGTAAACCACAATTGAGATAATCGCTCTAGGAAAGGTCAGGAGTCTCTTCCCTCATATATGCTGGGCATTCGAGTTCACACATTATCTTCATCATAACCATCATCTAGATTTTCAAAGTGCAAACTCTTTCATCCCATTTTTATCGATTTTGAAGTTTGTGCGAAAATAAATTTCTTGTTTTAATGATTGTGATGAATTCTCTTTGATTAATCAATTGAATTGAAGAAAATTGAAAATAAAATGAGTTTTTAAAAATGTCTTATTGAGGAAAACAGATTGCTTAAACAGAAAGCTCTGTCTTCAATAATTTACGATGGAAAGCCTGTTCAACTCTTACAATTTTCGATGTTTTAGAAATTTTAATTAAAATCGGACGTTTATCCCGTATTCTGAAGAAAACTTCATTGTTTGAGAGAAAAAAAGAAAGAAAAATGTCGAAGCGTACAATAGCATGCACGTTTTATATATGATTTGTAACGGTACGATTAGATTTTCATAATCGCGATTATAATGTGAGATATTTACGAAATTCATTAAAATATCATGTTCGAACACCCATTTACGTATCCTCTACTCCAATTTTCGCCACCTGGAGCGGTGGCTCAGTGCATCAACTGATGTAACAGCAGCGCTTCTGACTGGGAGGTCCTAGTATCGGGTCTCGACGGCGGCAGGATTATCGACACTAGCTTTTCAGCTAGGTCGAATTCAGTTGCTGTCTGGAGGAGAATTCTAGAGGCCGACTGCTCTGATCGGTAGTTTTTCGTTTTTGTTTTTTTTATCAACACCGGGCGAATGCCAGAGCAGTGCCCTAACAAACGGGCTACGGACCGCGCGCGATATTTTCTTCTTCTTCTTCTTCCTTGTATCCTCACCCCTTACACACACACACACACACACACTTGCACTAACATGCACTACACTATCTCACATGCCGGGAGACCGCTCGGGAACTTAGAGCTTGTCCCGGCTGGGGCGGTTCCCCACTGGTGGGAGATACCTTGTTGGGGAAAACCCCGTGAGCCGACGCCGGTCGGCGCCGCATACAGTGGGAGAAGATCACCGCCACTTCCCGAGCAAAACACGCACTACACTTACAGGACTAATGACCATACTAGTTGACGCTCCCGAGATCACTGAATCAATCAATCAAAGCTTCAATAGTTGCCCTTGGCTTTCCGATAATTTCCCAATCCGCGCACCATCCTGCCGCGCGCGGCCAAGTCGGTCACTGGGCCGAGGCGTCGCAGGCCCGCGCCAGCGGAGCGGAGCTGCGACGGCCTCTTGCAGAGCGTGTCTGAGCCGTCAAAAGCGTCAGCGCGCGGGTAAACAAAGCGTCGGGGCTCGTGTGGCGCCCTCCGCCCGCGGCCGCGACGCCGCACAATGGCCCGTCTATTGAAAATCTGGCTGCTACGATGAACGAACTACCACAATTATTTACGAAGTAGGTATCGTTAAACATTTTACTACAATTTGCGATTGTAGAATGATCAATTGAGGCTGTTAGACTGGGTTTGATGATCGGTCTGTTGATAGTTGGGCGAGTATTGTAATAAGAATATTACAATACGAGTGTCGTTTATTCACGTTTTTAAAACTGCAATATATTATATAATTTTTCCTGAAAGGTGGCAGAGTAATGTTGATAGTAGTAGGTATTATTTTATTTTATTCATAATATTTATATTAGTTTGCTTGTATTCGAATACTTACATTTGAATAGTAATACTTTACTTGAATTAATGGCAAATGATGCCACTTTTTTCTCTGCCTATATCATAGTTTTAAAGTGACCAGTAGAAGTCAACAAAAATATACTAAGTATTTTCAATTTTATATTCATTTTCCGATGTTCTTTTTTTGGTGTTATTTTAAAATACATGGTGTTAGTGTATGTGGTAAAACAACAATTTACTGTTTTGGCCAACTATGTCTCAGTTAATTAGAGAAATAGACAATATTCCCACGACTGTTGAAATAATAAAAAAATACATTAAATTAAGAAAATCAAAAGTTTGAATTAAACAAAAAAGTTGTTATAAATCAAACACCAAATGGTTTTTCCTCCTACTGATCAAAATGTTTTATTCGACCAACACGTTTAACTTTCAATTCGACTTTTACCTATAATCATTTATAACAAACACGCTAATTTGTTGTCCTTCTAACTATGATTTGTTCGCCTTATAGAATTGATTTTTATTAAAAATAAAAGTATTCACATTTGTTTGCCTCTGCCGACGTTTCGGCCCAGTGTTGGCCGCCCGAGGCTTTCGCACGACGTCGCTTTTCCGCATGGCCGCTTTCGCCTGGATTGTGAGCTGTGGAGGGAGCGGAAAAATGCCCAGGAGGAATAAGTGCGCATGGAAAGAGGCGAAATAGAATTCGAATATTTTAAAACTGTTTTTGCGACTCTTGTAGAGCGACATGAAAGAAAATTAAACAGTGAATGCTTAATACATTCGAGTGCTTTTGAAAAGACGAACACGCATGTACTCCCCTCTATATTTGGAGGGGAAGTGAGAGCGGAGGTAGGAGAAGTGGTCTATGCTCGCAGGACCGCCGGGCTTGTTAGGCTGGCAAGTAGCTCGTGCGGGTGCAGTTTGTCCTGCCTGGCTTGAATAGCAGAAATGTTGCCATTATAAATAGGTTTCATAAATATTCATAAAAAATTAATTCCTAGGAATTTTTATTTTTATAGTAGCATGATTAAATACCGTGAGAACATTAGGAGTGAGGAGATAGCGTAGGAAAACGCAAGACAGAGAAGAATGTGCTGTGACGAAGGAAGCGAAGGTAAAGCTTCAAGCACCGTAACGTTAATCAAAGAAGAAGACGAAGAAGAAGAAGATAGATAGATAATGATGATAATTAAATACATATTATGATGAAGCATTGTGAAAAACGTTGAATATTCCGGAAACATAGAATTTTCTTGCAAATAGTCTGTTACTTACTTCACAAATTAGATTCGATGAAGCAATTCAGGACTTTAAAATCCACTTTACTGTAGTGTTAAGGCGTAAAGATCGTGGTATCATAACAAGAGTCGTCGCTTAGAGTAAGCGGTGAAGAAGCATCTCGCAGGCAAAATCAGACCAACTAAGGGCG
This sequence comes from Teleogryllus occipitalis, assembly GCA_011170035.1. Taxonomy (NCBI): domain Eukaryota; kingdom Metazoa; phylum Arthropoda; class Insecta; order Orthoptera; family Gryllidae; genus Teleogryllus; species Teleogryllus occipitalis. The sequence goes on from BLKR01015053.1 coordinate 49,217, forward strand.
CCTGTTCATCTGAAAGGTCAATACAATGTCGTAAAAGTTCTATACGTATTACAATAATCGAGATCTCTCTAGCCGTGGAGTCGAAAGTTTCCAACGGCTCTTACTTCAGCTCTTGCTGAAAGTAAGGGGCTCATCTGTCGAGACGCTGCTCGAAAAAAATGGCGGTTACTGAGAAGCCAACAGCGAGCATTGATTATGCAATTATGCATTATGAGCATTATGTTCATCACAGACTTCGGACAACTGACACATGTCGAAAGGCACGTCTGGATGCGAAGCCGCTTGCTATGCAGAACATTAATTTTTTAGTCATTTATTTGTGATTTTATTTTCATTAAAAATAAATAACAGTTTCTGATAAAAACCTGTTATAAATAATGTAATTGCTGTTAAATAACACGAAAGTGGTAAAGTTGAATCTACACGAGACAAAGTTATGGATAGTAAACTATTCAAAACTAGAATATTTTTTTTAAACTATGAATCAACATTTGTCAACATTCTATAGTTTTCTAAAATAAAATTATATAAAATTCAATTCCTGTACAGCCTTGCAATAGTCGGACCCAAATGAACTTTTTGATGGCTCTTACAAAAAATAACGATCTCGTTTCTCGGGAAACTTCTCGTAACCACTTCTGTTCATCGCAGACTTCGAACATCTGCCACTTGTCGAAGCTTGCGGTTGCACGCCTGGCAACGGTGTCGGTTGCAACGCGAAGTATGTTGCGGGAACTAAGTTTGTTATTTTCAAGAAGAGATGTGTAAAGCAAGGAAAAAGTATACAAATATGTGTCAGGTAAGACAGCAGTAGGAATAAAAATTTTGAAACCATTTTCAATCGAGCAATCGGCACTTCATTTCCAGTGATTTCCAGCATTAATTTACAAAAGATATTAGTCACCAAAACAAATTAAAAATTCCTCCTGAAATTACAATTATACTGACAAAGACAAAGAAAGGGCGAAACTCGCAGAAGAGGAGGAGGAGGAGGAGAAGTAGAAGACAGTGCCAAGAATTAAGCTGGCATGGAATTTATTCAACATTTTAATTAAAAATATAACTATTTTGTACATTTTGTACGTTTTTTCTGCAGACCTATGTGTGGTCTTGGTGTTGTAATGCATTTGATGTACACCTACTTTGTTCGACACACAGCTTTTAGCCACAAAATTGAGCTTATGATAATTCATCTCATATTCAAATCATAGAGTCACGAATTAACTTTTCTCAAAATTTTACAAATATTTCTAAAATAAAATTCTATAATAGCCAATTCCTAATATAGCCTTACAGTCGCCGGCCCCAAATTATTTTTTGCAGGGTTCGTGCAGAGAATAACGATCTCGTCCCTCGAGAAACTTCTCGTAACCATGTGTGTTCATCGCAGGCTTGGGCTATCTGCCACTTGTCGTAGCGCGGGTTGCACGCCTGGCCACGGTGTCGGTTGCAGCACGGAGCATGCTGTGGGTTCAGTGCTTCGCTGTGGAGCGGCGGTTGCTGTGGAATTTATGCAAAGGGAGCGGTAGCTCAGTGAATATACTGATCTCACTGCTGCGCCTCTGACTGGGAGATCCGAGTTCTTAGTTCGGCGGCTAGATTTTCAACACTAGTTTTTCAGCTAGGTCGAATTCAGTCGCTGTCTGCAGGATAATTCTAGTAGCTAGATGCTCTGATCGGTAGTTTTCCGTGGTTTCTCCGATCAACACCAGGCGAATACCGGAGTAGTACCCTAACAAAAGGACCAGGGACCACGCGCGATCTTTCCTTCCTCTTCCTTGTCCTATCCTCTCCCCTTACACAGACACACTATAACTAACATACACTACACTACCACATGTTCCGGGAGACCGATCGGGAGCTTAGAGCTTGTCTCGGCTGGGGCGGTGCCCTGCTGGTGGGAAAGTCCTGGGTAGGGGCAAAATCCACTAGCCGACGGTAGGTCGGCGCCGGATCTCGCCATCCAGCGGGGGTAGATCACAGCCATCTCCCGAGAAAAAAGCATGCACTACACTAACGGGACTAGTGACCAAAGCCGTTGACGCGCACGGAAACACGAAAAATCAATCAATCAATCAATCAGAGCGCCATCCGTCGCGTCTGGCGCTTAGACTCGCGTAGGAGGCCCCAAATGTTTAAGTTTCACCGAGACAGTCGTTTTTCGGTCTGGCGTCTTACTGTGCGAGCGCCTTTGGATACTGCCCTGGTTCATGAACCTCAAATTGTTTATTCGACGGTTGCCAACCTCGACGGATTTTTTGAGCTTGAGGGGAATAATCTTGGTGGAGGGGAACGGTCTGTGGTTTCTAAGAGTAAACATTGCAAGCTTATTTTATTTTCAGATTTTTTTCGAGGAGGTTAAACAAAATTCAGCTAAGTTCTGGTATTTGGCACAAAATTGAATCTTCCAAAAATACAATGTTGCATCTCCGAAGCGGAAGTTTTGTTCCCCCAGGACTGGTTCCTGTCAAGGGTATTCTCTGAATTGTTTTTTACAATGTTCCGTCAATATGCGATGATTGTTTTGTAAAATCAGCAATGTTATAATTAAAACTACAAAATGTCTTGAAATTGTTTACTTTAACAGGAATGATAATGCTTCGTCATATATTTAAAAAACAAGAAAGTTATTTAATTAATAACACAATAATATTTTGATCCAGTTACGAAAAAAGTAATAACTCTAGCAATCTGCATGATTAAATTGCTGAAAAAATATAATCTTCTTACTTTGCCAAATTGGTTGTGTTCTGTTGTGATTTCTCGTGATTTTATTTACTCGGTTTTTACGTGTGTTTCAAATATTGCACTTTGAAAAGCATTTTAACAATCTACTGGAAGAACTTGGAGTAATTTTTTTAACGTAATTTTTCCTATCGTCATTATCAAAATGTGGTCGTAGTATCTGTGTCACCGGTTGCAATAGTTCAAAGGAAATTCCATTGCATATCATTTACCGATTGTCATCGCCTTAAATTTCTTCAGTTGTTTAACCTTTTTGCCTTCAGCGTTTTTTAAGATGCGGATGCCATAACGGTTATTACTATCTTCATTGTGTTCTCTGTTGTCGTCTTCACAGTCTTCGTCTGTAGAAGCACCGTGGGCGTACTTGATGCAAAACGAGATGCCGGAATACCCAGACAGTCCATTAGCAAGGTCTCCGGGCCCTGGAGGATTGCTTCCCCACTCGCGTGCTTACGCACGTGAGCAGGTGCGCGTCGCGCCGTCAGTGCGTAATATGCACATTCACGCAGGAGCTCACCGATTGGCAGGTCCTACCCACTCCCGCGTCGATAACACGAATTCCCTACAGCTTGCTGAATTCGGGTGCATTAAATGATGAATGTACTTAATGCATATGCGATACAATGCGCATGAAATATGAGCACGATGCATCATCGGACAGTTTCTTTTACATGAGATGTTCAAAAATATTTTGAAGTACCAGCTGCGGAGGTTCGCCAGGTTTTGCGAGGAGCCAACATAACGGCTCTAAAGTAGATTCCTTTCTAAGACGAATTGACTATTCCAAGGAAAAAATGTGTCAAAAAGGATAAACTTATTTAAACTTATTTTAATTATGCAATAAACGTATGTCTTGGCTCCTCCTGCAACTACTATTTACTTTCAACTCATGGTTTTTATTCCAAAAATATTTACGTGCTTTTTTCTCTCATTTTTTCAGGTGTTGAATGCAAGGGTTTCGTTGCCTAATGAATGTGTGTTTCCTTGTCTAATTTTGAGTGATATTTATTCGATTGTTTCTTTGTTCTGTAGCAATAAGACTGAGTTTGTGGAATGGTAGTGGTAAGCTCATCGAAATACGAGAATATTCAATAAGTTAAATAAGACTATATTACTATTTCCTTTTTCTTGAAACGTTATGTGGACTCTGGTATTGGCTTCGAAATGAATATTAGTCTCCTCCATCGTTGCCGCCTCAACTGTCATCACCGCCGACTCTTTCTCCCATGTCATGTTAGCAACGTTGCGGCCATTGTAACCATTGTGGGAATCCTGATGTTGTGTTGTTGACGTTCTTATGAGAAGAAATAAAAGAAGTCATCTCCGTCAAAATACGGCACAGTCTACCGACTTTTGCCGAAAGCAGCGAGACTGACGATGACGGCAAAGCCGTCGAAAGCCGGCTATCTTAATAAAAAGAATATGCTGACGAAGATGACCTCTTTTATTTCTTCTCATTGTAACCATTGCAAACGTCAAATGAATCGTGAACGTAACTGACAGTGCTAGCGTCACGGTAAGTGTCATCATCGTTTTCGTCACCCCTGAGTGTAACCGTCTCTTTGTTCCTAGCATGGCCGTCCCCGACAGCGCAACCGTCGCTGTAACTTTCACAACCGCGGTCTCTGCTCCCTCAGCCACCTCCGACGCTATCGCAAATGTACGGACTCCAGCCTACGCTTCCTCCAGAACTTCCCTGATCTACCGTATCCGCTAACACCTCCATTTTCACAGTCACTGCTGTCACCCCCGCTCCAACTTCCCCGCCGCTGCTGGCACTAAGACTACATCCTACACTGCCGTCTTCTCCGCCGCCGCATACGCCCTCCTCCCCTGCGTCCGCAGCCAACACCGTAATAAAACCCGCGGGCCCGCGGGATATGATGGGCAGCTGTTCCTGTCGCGTTCGACAGCACCGGCTGCGCGACGCCGCCCCGCCCCCGCCCCCGCAGCCGCCCCGTCGCTGAGCCGAGGCAGCGTCCCGGCGCGCCGGCGATGACGTCGCTTCTCGGCGCCGCGGAATGCAATCGGGGGCTGCAGGCGTGGAGCGAATAATTCTCGCCCGGCTTGTTTGCTCTTCAAATTTTGGCTGCTGCTAAAACCCTGTCCCGCGATTATATCGTTTTAACACGCACATCGAAAAATGTTAATTTTTCCGCGTCTGCGCGAAGGAATAAGCATTATTATTTTGTGTTTATTTTGTTTTTATGCTGCATTATTTTTCAGCGTGATAAATAAATAGCACATAGCAGCTAATTGATAAATAAAATTTGTTATTTCATGATTAAATGAAAGAATAGTATACGAGTCTACATACAATCAAATCTATATTGTGACTTGTATATATATATATATATATATATATATATATATATATATATATATATATATATATAAATGAATGAGCGTATGTGTGTTGCACATAGACGCAAAAACTACTCGACCAAACTCTCTGAAATGTTTGCACTTTGTTCTTGTTAGTAAAATGAGTGCTTAGAGAGTGGTTTGAATTAAATGGGAATTGTGGTGGCGTTGTTAATGATGTTTTATTAGTTTATGACGACTCACAACACCTTTGAACTCTACGCAACCCGCCGTACAGTCAAGGATTAAGGGAGTCTTCACTGCATGTTCTGCTCCTGCGATTGTGAAATATCGGACGGAATTATTACTTGAATGTCGAACAACTAAATTCAATTTCTTCAAGATAAGTGTCCTAGCGAACGGAAGAGCGTTTTAAGAATAGGATACTTGACATGTCTAGGCCAGGACACAGCACAAATTCCTATTTGTGAGAAAGTCTTTCTTCTCCCCGCATTCTTGCACAGCATAGCGTAAAACGCGATTAAGAATCATGTGACCAGTTCTGTGAGGTGTTTTACTCTGAAAAAGCGAAGCATTGCCGGCACTAGTTATATATAAAAGTAAATTTCTCATGGGGTAATTTTGTAACACTGTCCTTTTATGGAAAAATATTTTCATCTACGAGCTAAGAAAGACAGTTGGAGTAAAACATTATTATTGTAAAGGTAAATGTATGATTTAAACAATTAAAAATCGTTGGAACATTTATTTCCACTTATTTACTTATTCCTTGTATTAAAAAAAACTACTCCGAAAAAAGAGAAGAAAATTATTTGTCAAAAGAGGTAAACTTCTCTTGTTTTTATATATCTTTTGAGTCCAACGGTTAAGACGAAACTTTACATTTTCCGAGAGACCAAGATATAAGCTTCCACAGGAAACTGACGTGGTAAATGTATCTTCAGTTCTCACGATTTTTTCTTCCTATGCTGATGTTGAACATACATTCAGAAAAAAGAATACGAAACCACATTCTCTAAGGGACTGCATCGGAAAGTTCGCAGAGTGTCGCGTATACGTTGGCGCGTTGACAAGGAAATATAGAAACACGTTTCAGAGGCACAAATACTCTTTGATATGTGGTATGTACTTTACAACTTTCAGACACGACGTTGCTTGGGAAAGATGAAACAAATGGGAGGCGCTGTGGAAGTTGCTGCCCCTCCGTCAGCCAAAACTTCATACGTGCACTTGGATGAGAATCCAACGTCTAACAAAGAGATGGACTCGACTTCGTTCTCTGGAACAAATTCTTTTAAAACTTGTTTTTGACAAATGGAGAAAAGTAAGTTGTAGGGACAGCAGCGAAATATTAGTAATGTTTCTATGAGAGAGAATTGATCTTCAGTAGTGGATGTAGCGTTTGAGTCATTCTAAGAGGTAGAGAATGAAGGAGGGAATTATATTCAATTTTTTACGTAGTTATTGCTGCTTTTTATAATTTCATTTATTTTGTTCTAATAATTGGAATTTTTTACAAATAAAGTAGCAATATTATAATGTAATTAAGTGTTAAGGATTACGAATAAAAATCGTACTTTCGACCGTAATATCGAATTTTGTTTATCACTTAAGTTAAGGAATAGAATTTTAACAAAATGCATTCAAATGAAACACGAAAGCATTGAATCTAATAACACGTGTGTTATTTGTGTGCATACGAGAGCATATCTATAAAAAGGATCACACGGAAATAAATGAAAGTTTTCATTCCGCATTATCGGAGACTTACACCATGACTGTAGCATTTTGTTAATTTTTCACATAATCAACATACACCTTAAAGTCCTTATTTAATCCCGGCAGAAATCTTCTCTTTTCGATGCCATTGTAATGAAACATGACTGTAATAATGTTTGAGTTAGCGACTTTGCTTTAGTTCAGTGTTTGAAGGAGAAAGAAAATGTCCATTATGCAAGAGAAATTATGAATAGTATTTTCTAAATATCAGTTAAATAGGCTATTTGAAACGGCATAAAAAAAACTGTAAGCCAATGAGAAAATATTTAATGTTTTTGTCTCTGAAACTATTTTGATACTACCAAAACCAGTCAAAAGTGTTTCTTACGATAGCAGTATGAAATTGTTCTTTGAGTTAATTTATGCAAAAGTCTAAAATGTATTATGGAGTAAAGTTTGATGAGTGCAACTAAAGTAAATGTTTGTTTGAATTTAGTTAAATAGCAGTTAATTTGTGTAACAAAAATATAAGGTTTATTTTTACGTTCCCTCTATGTATCATGATGTGAAGGGATAAAGGTCTTCGCTTTTTTTTTTTTTAGCTTGACCAATAGAACCAGCTGTACATAATTTTAATTATTCAGATTTACTTATTTACTACATAACTAAATGCTAACTTAACTATTTGTCTTTTAATATTTCTCTCCCATAATTCCCTTTATTAATTCACTATCAAGATTTCCTCCGTGAAAACATGTAACATCATTCAACTGTTGTCATATTTCTCTTTTAACCACGATCCTCAAAATCCAGATAAATGACGGAGATAATATCGATCCATGTACATATCTAGCTCCGTATTGAAGTCAATAGCAAACAATAATGTATCAGTAAAAAATAAACATTATTATTTAATTCACAATTATATAATTTGTTTGATTAAGCATACACTGCTATGCAAGTCATTGATATTCTTTTACGTTCTGTTTGCTAGTAAAGGCCAGCTCAAGACCTTCACTTCAACCGAATGACGTACCCCCATGAAAACGTCCTGCGTCCGTTGTTAATAATGTGCTCTGAGAGAAATTTGGCCCGTGTGATGTCGAATTATGTTTTCAAGAGGAAGGAATCATTTATATGCAATTCTTGGAGTCACTGGAGAGGATTGTTAAAATTTGCAGGCGTCGGAGAGATGAGACTTGGTTTATTAAACCCCTTTAATAATGAAAATGAAGTGAATACTAGTAAATGTTACAATAGCTTTCACTCTGCCTTTGCGGTGTTGGAGGTTGGTCTTGGTGCTGTATTTGTGTGTATACATCTAAACTTTATATTCTCAAAATTTGCAAAATTGAATCCCTTCTATCATGGATTCGCTGAAACATTAATCAATAGAATAGTGAATATTATTATTTTGTTTGGTTTGACTCGTTAGAAGTACTAGGCTTTTAGTTTGCTCTGAGATACCTTTATTTGAAGACGTCATTGTGATCTGAATTTAAAAACACAATAATGATTAAATAAATGGGGGTTCTCGAAAAAACGAATGGAAAATTCCATAGGAAACTGTATTTGTGGAAAGTTAAACCAAATCAGGAATTTTTGTTCAACCAACGATGTACCTTGCATAAGTAGTAGTTGTAACTGTTGTTTTCTAAGGTTAAATAACTAGATTCGTTGTAATTGACCATTTAGTACATGCGACATAGTACGATAATAATATGCTACTTAATGATCAGTTGAGAATTGGACCTATGAACAATTCTACGAGACGTAAAAATAGGCATGGAAAACAAGTTCCTATTACAAACGTTTGTATCAAACGGATGTTTATTTCTTTGGAAGGTGTGCTTGAGAACATAGTCTACAGAGTGTGTAAAGTGAGTGTTTGTACTTCTATTCTCAGGATAACAGTCATTATCGTATTTATGAATATTACGAAATATTGTTACCTTTCGATATTTCATTTATACAATATTATTTTGTCAGTTAATATCAACATTACAAAGTGCTGATGTTCAGATATTTAAAAGATGTGCTTAGTATTCAGGAAGTGTTCGGTCACCAATTTAAAACTAACCGTCATTCTCGTTTTTAACGAATATTATCGCTACCTAAGTTATTTTTGCAGAATACCAATGTCCCAACGGATTATCTTTCTGCTAATCTGACCGTCGCGAAGCTCATCTCTGAGAGAAGTGTACGGTATGTGGGCGTTTGCGAAGCACCCGGCGGTTGGTGATGCAAGGGCATCTTGTGCGAAGCTGCATAATGCACCGGCGGCGGCGCACGCTGAATTACGCACGCGCTCTGGCGGAGCACTCGCCAGAGGCCTCGGGGCGCCCACTGCGGCTGCGGGCGGCCTCTCTGCGGGGCGCCGCGCCGCTGAGGGAATTGCAGGGGGGTCCCAGGCAACGGAGGCGGGTGATGTAATGCACGGAGGGGGAGAGGAGGCGGTATCTTAGCGTGCTGCCTACAGATGGGTATGGCTTTCCAATAATGGTAGAGTTAATATAATTGTAACAATACATAATATTAGTGCTAGAATGATTATTGTGCCTTCATTTTGTATTTATTATTGTTATTATTATTATTATTATTATTATTATTAATAATAATAATAATAATAATAATAATAATAATAATAATAATAATAATATATGTTGTAATTAACTACCACTAGGTCATATCCAGTTTCGGTAAAAATAAATGTATGTAGGTATGTTTCTGTGTAAATTCGTACAGGATACAGCATTCCTGTAATACCAAATGGAGTTCTGAGGGACTATGCAAGGTTCGCGTTCTTGTAAAATTTTTCTCATTCTTTTCCCTCTCATTATTGTCCCATAGTCCTTAAATTTGTCATCATTATGTTCTTTGTCGTCCGTTATCGTGCAAACTAAATTTGCGGTTGGCCGCTGCTTAAGAGTATGTAACGTAGTGGTTTGTTCCTGCCTAGCAACATGAGTCGTTGTTGAGGAACATTCATTGAGATGGTCGAGGTAAGCAGACCTGCTTGGCAGATTCACGAGGGTGTGGCTGCAGATAGTTTATGAATTATGTACTGGAGCACAAATAATAAAGTGTTGTTGAGAAAGATATTTCCCTTCTGAGAAAGAGTTGACTGGTGGTCAGCTGGCACATGACTGATGTTCGCAGCGCTAAAGATTGCGACGCTACAGTCGTGTTGTAAAGTTGGTGGCAGCGGTGGGATGTGATATCGATAGAAGCAGGAGGGGAGGGGACTCGGGCCCGAAAGCTTTAGCGAATAGCGAGCCACTGCAGCGGGTCATTGCGGTCGCCCGGGCATTTGTCTTAGACTCCACCACTTACACTCTTACTCCTGGTTCCGAGAGTAAGGGTACAACAACTTACATATCGGTTTCGCAATATAATTTTTCAGGGATTAAAGGAAGTTCACGAAATGTTTTTTTGGAAATCTCATGTTTTTTCTCTCTTCCTACGGTACAATCTTTAATGGATTATCAATGATCATGATTATTATCCATTATCCCTTGTGTAAGATAATTTTGTGCGCTAGTAAATTATAATAATGAATCAATATTACTGCTCACAAGAAACCCTAAGAGTGTGAAAGGAGCGTTGCATCAATATCAACTTGTATCAATCTGTGATCGACTGCAGCTGCGTTAGGCGTTCGCTGCGGGAAGCCGACGTGCGAATGTCGGCGGGGAACACGAGGAGATGGAGGCAGGTGATGGACAGAGGGTGGGGTCCATTCAGATGGACGGAAGGGTAAGGTAGGCGGGACGAGTTGGGAAGATGAGATGGGACGAGCAGGTGGGTCGGGACGGGACCAGACCGAACGGGTAGGTAGGGCCTGGTGGGTGAGTGGGACGGGACGGACGGGCGAAACGGTACGAGCAGGCGGGACGGTCCGGCCGCAGGGACGGACGGGCAGGTGAAACGATATGGGTAGGGAGGACGAACATGTAGGCGGGGACGGATAGGCGGGGCGGGGCGGGGCGGGACGGGCCGGAGAGACGGGGCTTTTCGGTGAGTCGGGTCGAGACGGGAAGATGGGAAGGACAGCTAGGGGAGGGTAGAGGCGGGCAGGTGGATTTTGGAAGAGATGGACTGGAGAAAAGAGGGGATACGGGACATGGGACGGAATGAGTCGGCGGAGCGGATGCGAACGGGGTGGACGGAGAGGGGGGCGGCACAGACGAGGGTGTACAATGGACCAGAACAGAGTTGTGGAACGGGACGCGAAGGCGGGATGGGGAGTCGGAGTGAGAAAGGACAGGACAGGAGAAGAAAGGAATTATATTCCGAAGGAAAGTGATTGATGCAATTACGTCATTTTTTAAAAAGACGCCATCGTCCAAAAGTTACGTCCAAAAAGAAGCCATACACAAGGCAAGGGAAATTAAGCGAACTTTACATCAGTAATACTTACGAATAATAAAGTGCTTGAGATGCTTCAAAAACCCACATAAATTTGACCGTTAATACTTGGCACACTACAGGTCCACACATTATTTCCGTATATATCATATCCTTGAGGGACATATCAGTATCGTTCTGCTTTCTGACGGATACATGTGAGCGCGATTCCTTCTTTTCTTATAATTGCTTACAAACGTGTCTCGTGTCAATTATCTTTATTTCGTAACAATTTGAAAAATGTGGGATTTCGATTCCGATACAAAGCGTTGCTGTTTTTAACATATAAATTTGTATTCATCATCACTTTTTGTGTTTTATAAGTTTTCTGTTTTCTAAACACAACTGTTGTTCACCGTCACGAACTACTGACAATTCCCAATAACTTTAGTTGAACTAAAATTTTACTTCTAATGTAGTTTCGTGTTCATGAATCTTTCTTTTAATGGATAGACTATTCGGTTTGCCACTTCTTCCGTCTTCTTCGCGATTTATGCCAGCTCTCTGTTTTACTTTACATCCATCACAATAATCCTACTTTTATGGAAAATGTTATCTTTATTTACTCACCTGTGCGCCACTCAAAAATAGTCTCATGTAATGCTGTGTTGTCAATTGGTGCATATTCTTTTCGCACCTCATAATATGAAATGAACTAATTAACTTAGGTAGTTTAATACTCTAAATTAAATTATCGTTATTAAAATTTTATTTACGCAAATGTTTGCATAAACTTTAATAAATATTACGCTTTATCACTTACGTACAGTGCTGGTGAAAGAAGGAAACTTTGACAGTTGACAGTTGTCATGTTCACTATAGGAGTGCAGACTTTCACCATTGTATTGATTGCAATTGAAAAATTGCAACCGGCACGCGCAAATATATAATTACATGTTACACCGACTAAATCCGCAGTCTCTGGCTAAAAATGTAGGCCCGCAACACATTTGCGATTTTCTCTAAATTGTCGTTAATTATTTCTTGTTTTTAAGTTCTACCAAACTAATTTGAAAACTACTACATAGCTACCTCTATTCACAATTTTTGCTTAGGACGGTTCCCTGCTAACTTGTAATATCAAAACCAATGTTGATTTGTTTCATTGATAGAAAATACATGTAGGAGACGTCTAAAGTGTTCTAAAGTTCATTAAAATTAGGTGAAATATTGTGAAAAATTTACGAAAAATGTAGGCTCAATTATAGGAAGTGGGCCAACGTCGAGGTGGGCCGGGTAGGCGAGGGGAGGCTGAAATCACGCAATAGTGTCAAAGTGGTGTCAAAAGAACAAACGAATAACAATATATTAACGCCCATTGAAAGCCACAATTGATAATCCGCTTCAAGCTGTTATAGATATTTATTCAGAATTATCATTAGTAACACACCAGTAAAGTTTTTTCCAGCGTTTTTCATTGTTTTTATTTAGATAAATAAGCACATTAAAAACAAAATGCATATCCAAATGCTTAGCGCGTAAAAAGCCAAACACATTACCCTTCTTGATGTTTGCACAGTCTGGAAATTAATTTTGCCAATTTTTACATCTCACTGAGATGCCAATATTTTGTTGACGGATTTTCCAAAATATTTCTCAAAGAGGTCTCTGGGAGTTTAGTTTTGATAGTTCTAGTGTCAAATGTTTGCTTGAGAGCCTTCCGAAAGAAAATTTTGACTTCAAATCTGCTTCAATCGCCATGTGCTAGGAGCCAAAAAATGAATGTTGTTTATTCTTCCAATGGAGCTTACGTAGCTCTGAGCGTAAAGTTTCTCCCACCGCTTACAATTTGTTTCCAAGTCTTATTGTCACCAGCCACGATGAAAAGTAAAATTAGTGAGCTGCCATTGTTAACATTCTCTACGCTTAACATCGTTAATGTATGAAAAAATATGAAGGACGTTTAGTATTCTATCCTCTCTGATAAGAGACGGAAACCCACTTCCCTAACATACACATAGTCACAAATTCTACTATCATACTTAAATTTAAATTCATAATGGTATATTTTTATGTCTTGACTAAGTTGTAATGTTCTCTGTTCAGAAATTTCAGATCAATTATTTTTACGTTCTACTTTAGGAACCGGTACAAAAAATGAACGCCAAATCTGTAAACGTCAAGACGGCGCGTAGATTTATAGTTAACCATCCCATTCGTAACGACTGTTCTTTGTGTCTGTTCAGCTTTGTTACCGAGAAGATATCTACCTCTTCTATTTTTTCCTCTACCTCACAGGCATCGAGTTGAATGACTATTACCAGACGTTTGGCTTTAGAAAGTTCTACGTTTCGTTCCTGGAATGCATTTGCTTAACTGTCTGCGTGAAACAATTTCTTACTCGTACTTGTTAACTAAAATCAGTTCATGTTGACTTAAAGAGTACGTTAATTAGAGAAACTCCTTCTCGAAGTTGAATTTAGAGGATGTTCAATTACTGAGACATGTTTTCAAGGTTCTCTCGAGTTCATTCATAGTTGTAATGTAACCTCGCTCTTCGCTTCGCTTTGCGTTGAAGTTTGCGAAGACCCATTCAGTGATGTTTAATGAATGAGTTGAATCGAAGGCATAACAAGTACGAAAACCTCCAGAGATATTTCTAAAGAATGAGGTTCCTAAAATTGAAGTTTTTTTTCTATTTCAACAGGTGATCTGACAAATACGCGAATGAAATTTCCCTTTTAGTACATCTACTATTCGTGACATAACGCAGTCGAATAAGTGGGAGAAAAAATGAAACATGATTTTTCGGGGAAATTAAATAGTGATTTTAGTAGATATTGTTCTGATCTATTGTTCCTAGCTTGCTGATTGTCTTCCATATCAAAAACGCAATGTATATGCACACATTCCTTCCCCAAGCAGGTACCACCCACAGACAGACTTTATTTTGGTCAATTGAGTTTTAGGTATCAAGAAACACAAAACATAAATTCTGACTATTCAACGTGATAAAGGAATTTTAACGTGATAATTTACTACATACAGGAACAAGATTTATATGATTTTTCGTTGGGCCTGGCGATAAGAATTTATCGGACGAAAGTCACCGATTTCCAACGAGGCGCGAAGACGTGAAAGTAAAAAGTCATAAGTTGATGTTGTATAACGCAACACTCCACTACCAAAAATTGAATGGCGGGCGGCTTTATTCTTGATCCTTGGTGTCGCACGATGTCAGCACTCTTGTAAGCAGTGACGACCTGAGAATTCTTTTGGTACGCCCAGAATGATTGATTATTTCGTGTTTACGGACGCATCAATTGATAATTTCATTAGTCCCGTAAGTGTAGTGCATGTTTCTCCTCGGTAGGTGGAGGAGACCTTCCCTTGCTGGATGGCGAGATCTAGCACCGACCTACAAGTCGGCTAGCGGGGTTTTCTTCAACAGGTGTGTCCCTCCAGCGGAGCACTGCTCCAGCCGGGACAAGCTGTAGCTCCCGACTGGCCTCCCGACATGTGTGATAGTCTAGGGCGTGTGAGTGTGTGTAACTATCGCGTGAAAATAGGGCAAAGAAGAAGAAAGAAAGATAGCGCGCAGTACGTGGCCCGTTTGTTAGGGTACTAACCCAGCATTTGCCTGGTGTTGTTCCGAGAAACCACGAAAAACTACCAATCAGAGCAGCCGGCCGGTAGAATTTTCCTCCAGACACTGACTGAATGCGACCTAGCTCACTAGTTAGTGTCGAAAATCTTTCCGCTGCCCGGACCCGAACCCTAGGACCTCCCGGTCGCAGGCACAACAGTGACATCAGTTGATGCCCTGAGCAACTTAAGTCGGTAATTGTACTTCAAAAGTGATATAGTGATGTTGATAGTAGTTATTAGGAAGCTATAGATTTGTGCTGTTTTTTAAATTTATTCCTGCTTGACTAGAAGGCTCCCAGCAGTCGAATATGATTTGTGGATTTGGATTTTTGTTGTTGGATGTGTTCTAATATTATTTGCATTACGAAACTGATGTTTGTTAATAGTAAATTATGGATTATTATAACACTTGTACCGTAATAAATCTCATTACGATGCTGACCTCTTCTGACTTTTGGCGATCAAAGTGGTTAAAAATTCGTATCAAAATTTAGTGTAGTATTTTTACAAAAAATTCGGCCACGAAAATGTTTTCCCTGATTTAAGAAGTACAATAATAATAATTCTCTATCTAAGATTGATTTAATCTTCTAGTTTATTATTCGCTTCGCAATTATTTTCTAATTTATTATTTTCTTATTATTGAAAGGAGGTACTACTATAATAAAAGTTTCTTCTCTCAAAATAAATGAACCTTACAACAATGCTGTACTTTTTACTGTTAGATTTATTTAAATTTATATAAGTATTATGGACCGTATATTTCGCTTTTAAACACCCACTCTCTCCTGTTACATCTACGCCAAACGCATTCACCGTTAAAAGTGAACAATGAAGTTAACCTATTTCCATTGAGACTTCATTTCCAGGCTCCCGGGTAGGGACAAAGCTTTCCCTCTTATCGGGATTCTCACGGGATAACACTGCAGACCTGATAATCGATCTCTGAATGATTAAAGGGCCATTATCGTGTAACGTTAATGATACCAAACAGAATACGATCGACGGGAAGAGAGGACGGAAAATCTCTACGCCCCGCCACAGTGTTTTACTGAAAATGCGAAGCTTGTGTTATGTAGAAATGTAAGGCAGAAAGTTCTTCCCTATATGTTGCTTTTAAATTTTCTTAAACATTTTTAAGCTAATATTATTGCAATAATTATAAATTATGTTAATTCAACAAAAATATTTGAAATTAAAATCTTCCCAAATGTATCATTAAAAGTTTAGTAATATTTTAATGCTGAATTAAATTCTAACTATTTGCATCATGCATGCCTGTAAGTGTTCTTCACTTGATTACAATTTTGAAATTGCAGTATTACCAGTTTATATTCCGTATGGAAGTATCTCACAATGCGATTGATGTTGGGAAATTTTAAACAGGAGTATAACATTATCAGCTACTACGATTCATTGGTAACTTAAATGCCAGATACTGAAAGAACTTATTTTAACAAAGCTTGGTATGAAAGAAATGAAGTATGAGAGAAATTTTCAACAGATGAATATACTTTTAAAACAGTTTTCAGCGTCGGCGACGCCCCATTGAACTAGTTATATATATTTTTGGAATATAATTTGGTTAAATATTGTCTATTAATAAAGTAAATTTTTTTCATCATAAAATTTTCTAATAAATTAATGAGTTTTTCTCAAATAAAATGCTTTCACTTGATATTTTTATTATCATTTTACAACTATTTATTTGGCTACGGTATAATCATAACTTTGCGACAGGTGTTTTTAATGAATATTGTTGATTTATTTCTAGACTAAGTTGCTAAAACTCATATTTTTTCTATTAATCTAAAAATCAATTAATGGTTGCCTGTTTTTTATATTATACAAAAAGTATAAAAAGGCCGAAATATGTCTCAACATGGGCGCAATGGGCAAATTATCTGTCTCAATTATTGCATTTTCACCTACAACTCTCAGCAAAAACCGCAAAGTTTTAAGATTGGAAATTCGCAATTTAACATTTTCTGCTGTGACTTTGTTGGATGTTTTTTGCATAATATACAAAGAATATTGCAATTCGTTTTCTTTGTTATTCAGGCTAGATGTAAACGAGTTGCCATTTGACGCGTTCGGCCACACAGTGCCCTCTTATCCGCACTGTTGTCAATGTTGTTGTCCTGTAGAGCAACGTCCGCTGTGCTCTTCAATCGAGTTGGCGGGCGGGCTAGCGAACAAACGAGGCCGGCTTCGCGTGCGAAACGTGTGCTGTCACAACACTCTCCTTCCTATCGGTAAACTTGTTCGTGACCGAGGGACGTGCAGTGACAGTTCTCTATTCGTGCAGGTAGCGCGGTCGCGTTGCAAATTCGCCTATCTAACTAGCACAAACGTGCAGGGCCGCCCCATCCGCATTGTAACGTCACCGGGAAACGAATCAGCGAACACACACTTGAGAGTATAAGAACTTACATAATTCAAGCATGTATTTTAGATAATAAACTATCTGGGGTCAATGAGGTATCTACCACAATAGTATTAATTATAATTATAATATGATTACATTTAGCCTAACACGTGTTTCGGGAACACTCTTTCCATCCTCAGTGGTTCCAAGTAACACAGATTAAACACATAAGTTCATAGAGAGTCGTCAAAATATGACGCCATTTTGTTCGTACGGTGTACGAATGCAGACTATTATTAAAGTATTAATTATAATTAATGCTATTGAGGTAGATACCTCATTGACCCCAGATAGTTTATCATGGAGTACCACAAAATCTCTGCAGCTACCACAGAATTTCTATATTTTACGCTATGTTACGAGTAAATCGCAAAGGATCTTGTCCTTGTCTGCTTTCCGTAGCCCTCCGCGGAATCACGACTGCTCCAATGTAACAACGGTTCACGTCGAATCGCCCCTTTGCAAACGCAATTTGGATCGTAGAGTATTTTACGGCAAGGCATAAGATAGCAGCGTTATGAAAGACTTTGAAGTCGTAAGGTCTTACCTTGGGCTGAAGAACCGACCTTACACCGTCAAAAGACAAATAGTTTACACCTATAGGAGTCTCTAAGATCACCTTACAAACGGCAAAACGGCCGCCTATAAATAGGAAAAGTTGCACTTTTATAACTCTGATAAAATAATTTTCTTATGTGAGGAAGAAACAATTAATCCTTTCAAACATCTATAACTTTTGCTGGAGCAAAAAATGTTGAAAAAGTAGCAGGTAGGAAATTTGCGAAAAATAATTTGTAACCGATCTACGTATTCGGTTATGTCTAACGCACATGACGAACGCTCTTACTAAATATTCCCTACTTTCTCAAGAAAAATAGATTAAAAATCCCATACTTCATACTCATTACGCAGGGCGAGAAAAATTCTTGCTCAATGGAAATTTCTTTACTTTTGAATAGTACCTTTTTTCAAGTGTTTTCACCAATTGCCTACCTTCTTTGACATATACAAATTCTTCGTTCAACGCTTGAAATGCTTCTTTTATACGCTTCGTTCAAAGCAATGTCACAATTGCTTAACTTTATTTGAAAGTTGTTTCTTACATCATTACACAACATCATTAGTCACATGATCGACATAGTTTAACCTGTAGGCTATGCTTGGGGTCATTGACCCCAGGGGCAAATAACGTTTTGCAACACTCTGAATCTTCTTCACAGGAATTTCCCCTTTGAGATATTTATGTCCAATTTTACATGCGTTGTAATATTTCCAGTTTTTTTAATTTTATTGGTTTGTAATTTGAATTTTATGCCATTGGTGTCAAAAATGCACACAAACACATTCTACGTTGCACGCCTAAATTACAGGAAACACTATCTAAATCTGTTCATTTTCGTTTTGTAGTATTATGTTGTGGTTTCTAAATGATAATCTGGCATCTTCGTCTAATAAGAGTTGGTGGTCCTGTTTCAAACACTCTCATCCTGAAAGATAGACACCTATACATAGTTTCTTGGATGTACTAGAATTTTTTTCTTGAAATATTATGCATTATTCTTTGTGATTTAATACTACATATCAAAAATGCAAATTTGTTGCATTTTATCAATAATTATAAATAACATGCGTGCATGAAATATTTGTGAACAATTGTGTAAAATGTGTGACTAACCTGACCCCAAACGTAATCCACGTAACTAATAGACAAACAGTTTACAGTAATGGAGAAACGGTAAAAGGGTTAAGAATGTCTCCTTTGTTCTGGCGTTAAAATATACCGTAATTACCATACCCCGATACCGACTCTAACGGATTCGCATCACCTTTGTTAATTCTCGTCCCGGCAGGGAGATTCCACTCTCGTTGAGTCCCATGGCACCACACGTCTAGCCACCATAAATATACGAGGAGTTATACGTTTGCCACACACATGTCGGCATCTGTCTGCTAGCCCACGCGGTATCATCTGACCCCTGCAACGCCTCCCTTTTTTTGGCAACCAGCCGCATTCCCAATCCGCATACCTGCTATTTCCGGTGTCTATTGTTTTGAGAATTTCAAGAGATGTCCGAAGCAGCCTAGGTAGAGCGTTGCCAGGTCTTCCTAGCGACAACTGCTTGCAGCGTTGCCTGTGACGGCACAATATATTACGCGAGGTCGTTGCCGTGGGAGTTGGCAAGACGAGTAGCAGCGGCCGGAGTGACGTCAATGGATAGCTGTTGGATTCAAGGTCGCGTTTACGCTTTTTTGGGGTGTACGTTGGGAAATGCCTCTACAGTTTATTAGGCCTGCGCGCTAGATCATGTTTCGCAATTTTGTTGTATTTCAATGTGTGTGTGTATTCTGTAATAGAAAATCATTTGATGCAATCAAGCCGGGTTGGGTGACGTGAAGGCTTGGCGAAACGTCCTATAACGCAAAGCAGCAGACTGTAGGTTCAAACCTACGTTCACCTATATGTTCTCACCATGTAATAATGGCGAAACATGAAATATTAGTACGTATTACATTACATTTATATATTTAAAACATTAAGGGTTTTCATTTAGACATAAATTTGAACTTTCTAATGAACTCGGTGTTTTTTTCTTTAAATGAAAGAAAGTAGGCTCTAAATGTGCTATCAGTTATCATTTGCTCACATTAACTAATTTTATAGCAAAAACACAAAATTTTATTAATTAAAATTAATAGACTTATCTCTTTATCTGCCAACTTTTCTTAATTAGGTCGTTTTCAAGACAAGCTACAAAACAATTGTAGTTGGTCTTCGCTGTTTTCTTTTGTGATGCAACTGATGTATGGAAAGCAGTCAAGGTTTCATCCTTGGCGCGAGCAACCGTGGGAGTAAGAGGTTATATGTGATGAAAAGATATGCTTTAATCACGAAGTTATAGTTGGTGAATCGAAAATTGTGATTTTTTAAGTTCGCTGTTTGTGGGTGTTTTGAAATGCAATGATCAGTGAATTATTACAAGCTGTGATCCGCAAATAAGTCCCTATAGAAACAATCAGTGATTATAATTATGTGACGACTTATGTTCCTAATTAAGGGAACAGGACAGGATCTCTTACAACAGCCCATTCGTCCTTACGGGCCCTATATCCTACTGAGGAGAAGCGCCTAATTAATAATTTCATAATGGCTGAGATGGCCCGCAGGCTCTGACAGGAACTGATGATGTGCCTCGTCCAAGCGTGACAGCGGCAATTCCACTGGCGTCGTGTGTCAGGGCCTTGCGATGGGAAGGGGACGCAGATGGGCCACCGGAGGGCGAGGGGGAGACTGGCGCCTTGCGACACCTGCCGCCCCATGGGACGCTGCAGGGGGTGTCTGTCACAGAGCATTACGCCAGATTTACACGCTTCCGGACCTCCGACGAACGTTTTCGGGAGTTTGAATGAACGCCCGCGTGCGCACAGAATTACTGAAGCCGCGCTGCGCATGCACGCGTTGACCAAAACACTCCATATCGTTTCGTCAGAAGGAAGCGTGTAAATCGGGCCTTAGCGTGCACATTGGCAAGTTCGTTCTTATTGGATTGAAGTGATGCCGATTTACACGATTCCTTTTGAGGAACGATTTCGAGAGTTTGAATGAATACGCACTTGCGCACAGAATTACCGAAGCCGCACTGCGCGTGCCAGCGTTTGCCAAAACTCTCAAAATCGTTCATCAAAAAGAAGCGTGTAAATCGAATCTTAGCGGGAACATTGACAAGCCCAGGAGAGAAGTGATGCTGATTCTTACTGGAGAGAGGTGACGCTGATCTTCATTATCTTCTAGAATCATGCCTTTTAGGCCGGGCGTGGATTGAGACAGGGTTGATTGAATGATGGTGCCCATGAGGTTGTTGAGATTTTAATAAAATGTATCAGTGATAGAATGGGAAGGACACACAAGATAACACCGAAAACAACCTTTAGTGGGGAGATGTAAGGCATATCTGAAAAGAACTTTCGTAAACATCACAATTATTGCAAGGATTGAACGAAAATCAAATTTACATCGTATTATTAAATAATTAAATTCACATTCAAAATTACATTCAAAAACAATGAAAAGTATTGTTTATGAATTTTATATTGTTATGGATTCACTAAAACGTACACGAAAACTACAAATATTTTGAGTAAATGTCATAAGGTAGTATGCAAAGATTTGATTTTGAAGAACAGATTTCATTAAAAAGTTTTCAATAATGTAGTTGTTGCAGGGTGTCGAACATTTCTTAAACTTACGCAATTTACGAAATTTCTGATTTTGTTTCACTGAAAATTGAACCATGTAATTTTTATATGCGTACTCAAATTGAGCACAAAATATAAAGAAATCTAGAACTGAGAAAATTTCGAAAATGTACTAGCATGCTCATGCAATGAGTCTTCAAAGGCACGGCTAGAATGTGGTTATAGTTTATGCACTACGTAGTTATACAATATAGTTATGAATTATTTATTGTAAAATTGTCACAACGAAACAGGTTCTGATTTTTTCGTTCAAGGGACGTAGGAAAATCATTCAGAAATACTTTCACATTTTTTCACACCAAACAACATTCGTATAGCATAAAGGGGTTATGATATCTAAATCATAGTGAATTAAGTAATGTTTCATACTATAATTGCGATATGGACACCATCATAGCTAAAACTGATGTGTTGATAACTTAAGTAAAAAAATACGTGCAAGATAATACCACTATTCTGATTATTTACCCTATTTAATAGCGTTAAATGGTAATAAACATTTCGTGAGAAAAATTAAAATGTCTAAGGTACGAAGAACTCTCCATTGTAAACGCAATATTGAAACATTTATATATTTTCTCTCCCGTATTCATTCAAAAAGAGCTAAACTGCGGAAAGTACATTTTTTCAGCAAAGTCGAAAGTCGCAGAATCCGTTGGTTACGAGATCACTAACTCCTGGGAATAGGAAAATTGATGAAATGACATCAGAGATTTGTTGCGTATCAAAACAGCGAAATGTTTTGCCCCGGAGGTCTGAGGGAATCGCGCGTCAACGAAGTTTTGCTCCGTTCGCAATTGGCTGCCTGGTCGATATGGAACGGAGGCCGATAAATGAATTCGCAGCGGCGAAAGCGATCCCAGAGAAACTTCAGTTGAGGACCGTTTATCTTTTTCTCCCGCTTCAGGCTCTTAAGTTTTCCAATTAAAGTTACTCTAAAGCAGAAAAAGAAATAGGTAACACTATTTAAAATGTAAACGATAATTGAATGAAAGTTTAAAAATCGTACGCTGTGTTATATAGTAATTGAATGACCATACTTAATTAAAGGTGGGTATCCTCAAATGCTAATTTAGAATTTATTTTGAAAATTAGTTCATTTCTTTTGGAAGGAAATAAATTAGTGTTTACACTTTCTTATTTGTTGTCAAAATATTTGGTATGTTGAGACAGGTAATTTAATGGAAACATATTAGTCTAGACAAACAATTTCTTTGAAAGTGAATAAAGATTCCATGTATAAAATATTAAATAAATTCTTTATTGTATGTGATTACTACAAAGAATGAAATTAATAGGGTGGGTTTTTACAATTGTTATAAAATAATTAAGGCTGATCTTGTAATTGATCTCTTCTGTGAAAAAAATGCGTTCTTTTATACTAGAATCTCCTAAATAACTTCATGTGACAGTGCATTCTTTTAAAAAACAAGAGCTGTGTCCTTTCTGAGTATTTCAACTTTCGTACTAATCTCACCAAAACACATAATCATAATAATCCGGGCCTTCTCTTGCTTTTTTGTTCATCGCGTATATTTGCGTAGCATTTAAGTTAAGCCGCAATACAAAGACGCAGGGAAAAGGATTGCGGAAAGAAAACTGCGTGCGCTACAATCTCGGATTACACGCGCAATCCCGCCGCTTCTCTCTCCTGGCGGAGGCGCAGTCGGCGAAGGCAGCGGAGGAAGGGAAGGCGCGCCCGCAGCCGAGGCTAAGACGACCGCAGCCGGGGGGGAGGGGAGGCGGCGACCGAGACGAACGTTGTGGCGAAGGGGGCGGAGCGGGACCAAAGGCGGGGGCGGGGCCGGGAGCGGGGCCGGGAGCGGGGCCGGGAGCGGGGCCGGGAGCGGGGCCGGGAGCGGGGCCGGGAGCGGGGCCGGGAGCGGGGCCGGGAGCGGGAGCGGGAGCGGGGCCGGGAGCGGGACCGGGAGCGGGACCGGGAGCGGGACTTGGGGCGGGGGCGGGATCGGGGGCGGAGCCGAGGACGGGGGCGGGGCAGGAACAGGGCCGGGAGCGGGACCGAGGGCAGGACCGGGGGCGGGACTAGGGACGTGGCTAGGGGTGTGGCCGTTGGCGTGGCTGGGGGCGGGGGCGGGGCCGGGAGCGACGGCGGGGGTGAAGGCAGGAACGAAGGTAGAGGGGAAGGCGGCGGCGAAGGCGGGGGAATGGTGGGGCGAAGGCAGGGACGAAGGTGGGTGCTGGGGCAAGGGCGAAGGCGAGGGTGAAGGCAGGGGCGAAGGTGGGGGCGAAGGCGGGGGCGAAGGCGGGGGCGAAGGCGGGGGGAGGGTGGGGCGAAGGTGGGTGCTGGGGCGAGGGCGAAGGCGAGAGTGAAGGCGGGGGTGAAGGCGGGCGTGAAGGCGGGCGGGGGGAAGGCGGAGGTAGGGTGGGGCGAAGGCGGGGACAAAGGTGGGTGCTGGGGCGGTGGCGCAGGCGGTGGCGCAGGCGGTGGCGCAGGCGGGAGTGAAGGCGGGGGCGAGGGGTGGGTGAGAAGGCGGGGGCGCAGGCGGTGGTGCGGCGGCCACACCACCCGCAGTGGCATCATAGGCGGTGGCGGGTGGCAGCGAACGGGGGTGGCTGCGGTAGGGTGAGGTGTGGATCCGCCCGCAGGTGCAGCGATTGCCGTGGAGCTTCCGGAGGAAGACGGGGGGGGGAGAATTGGGAGAGGGAGGGAGGTGCCCTGAGCGTGAGACGCAGAGGTCGCGAAGCGAAACGAACTAGTTGAGTCTTTCGGGAAACGTTCCTTCACATCCTTCCTGGTGCTGCGCCTCGCTCTCGCGGAATTTCTTTTTCTGCTTCCTTTTCTCGGATGTTGGCAACCGCGTTGTAAGAATTTGTCCTAGCCTTCGAGATAAATTATCATTAAACTATTGGCCTTGTGTAACTGCTCATTTTTGTGTGGTATCAGACAATCCTTTACATTATTTGCGATTGCGCTTCAGTGTCGTTTCCGCCTTGGCCAACATCCGTGAAGGCGATGTACGGCAGGAGTCTTCCTACAACACAGGGAATGCGGGGAGAGAGAATCAGCCTAATACTAGCACCTAATAATTTGAGATGGGAGAATCTCGCCCGGTTCTTAGCCCGTTATTTAAGTTACTGCGTGGAATTCTTTCTGAAACGGATATTAAATTAATTGAATTTTTACATAGTGAAATTAGTATCACTAATAATGCTTCATAGTGTAATTATTTCAAATGAGAATGAGTTATAATGAAATATAATGGTATGAGAATGAAATGTAATATGGAATTTATTACTTTTCCCGAGTTTTTGAGTTAATGAAGAATTATAATGAGGCATTTCACAGTCTTGTATTTGTTGTGGTTCTCTGTAAATTGAAATCCATTATCGACATTGTCCCAAACAGTACCTGACTCGCAATGAATGAGATATGATATGTACATGCTTGACATGTAGAAAGTGATTGGATATTTGTATTCAAATATTATTATTATTATTATTATTATTATTATTATTATTATTATTATTATTATTATTATTATTTAATCAGTAAATTTACATTTACTGGGGGCAAGTTTTCAAGAAATACCCCAATGAGAGATGCATTTAGCTTCCAAATATTTGTTACGAAAAATTAAACAAAACAATTTTTCAAAAATATATTTCATTTCATACCAAGGATCGTTGAATGATGCAAACATTAAACTTCAATTTTCGACTTAGAAAGCGTAAAGTTTTGTTAAGTTTTGTTTCACATGCAAACACGGTCATACAACAGGACAACGCGTCAGATTTCAAAGCTAATATTGTTTTGTAGGAGTAACATCAGAAAGCAATGTAGGAGACGGAAAAATGAAATTGAAATAAATTGAGTTGCTGTAATACGTAGGCGCAGTGAAACCCTCTTACGCAAATGCGCTCTAACGTATGTTTTTCATGGAGCAGAGGTTTCATCTCGTCCACGGAAGTCTTTTAAACTTTAAAGAGATGTGCCAGTTTACTATTTTACGGCAACCGCACGTATTACAACCGTTATAATGACGAGTGAGATCATAAAAAGGGTACTATCTGTATTTTTAAGTTATGGAATGCATGAAAGGGCCTACTCGTAGCGTGCTAACGACATAGTACTATATATTTACATAGTTTTTAATGTGCGCTATGTATTGTCAATAAACGAATTAATTCAACATGCAATATTCTTAAATTTCGAGAGTAATAATTTCACAATTGTCAAATAAAGGATGATCAACAGTTATTATTTTTTCGGGCCTTTTTAATTTAGCTTCATTGTTTGTGCCTAATTATATTTCATTATCTCTGAAACATGAAGAAATGTTCATAATCGATGTAATTTGGAAATTTTTCTGATGTTGCTTGTTTCCACTAGTTATTATATTTTTAATATTTATTGAATGGAGTAATATTGTCTGCGTGATTTTCAGTACTGAATTGTATGTAAATGAACTCAAGTAAGAATAACTTTGGAAGTAGGAAAGAGAAACTATAATTAAAATAACGAAAGAATGAGCCAGCGAACTGGGCTGTCTCCCATGATTTCATCATATATATTAAAATGTTTTCATTATTTAACGAATTTGTATGCGTATTTTCCTAACATTCCCTTCTAAAATACATTACTATTATAACATTTAAAATGCTATCGTAGAGGACTTATTAAATATTTTCGGATTATCAATAAACAGAACGACAAACTTCACGAGCAGAACCCCCGGATCTAGTGGTACGTCTTAGAATTATGCCCTGGATCTTCTCCCGACAGCGTTATTTTTTATAATTTTTTATACTAATATCCCATAGAATGTTTCCTAAAATCACCAAAATGATCCCAATTTCAAAATTTTCATCCATGCAATCCAAATTTGCATTTATATAGTCAAAGTATTTGCTACTCAACGCATGAGATTACTTTTCTTGCTACTGCTATAATTTCTTGAAGTCCCATTCTGTTACAAGATTCCTTGTTGTCATGTATAATTCGTCTTCTGTTTCTAGTATTTCATTTTGTTTTTTGGGTTTTGAAAGTTGTCCAATTTAATATTATTTTCCCAAAATTTATCTTACAATTTTATTTGTGAATTTGTATCGCCTTTCCATCGTGTTCCGAATAATTAATCACTCATTAATTTATTGAAGCTAACAGTTTTCTCCGGAACTGTTATCTACACATAAACCCCTGATTTAATCTGTTACTCTATTTTTCTTCAGCGTATGTCCATTTGTCATGGCAATCTTTAATAGAATGCCTTATTTTTTGCTAATCACAAGCACAGTAGTGAATTGCCTGTACCAGCGTTTGTCGTTATATATTTCAATATTTCCCAGTTTCTGCGAATTTATAAAATTTATTACACATTTTTTTAGTTTGAAAGTATGCTCTGTTCTAGGTATAAAACGAATGTCTTTATTTGTGTAACTCTTTGATTTTAATGACATTTATATCACAATACAAAAGTGGAAATTGACGGTTTTTTATGAGAGAGAACAGATGGTTTTTATGAGAGTTCCATTCGAGTAAAAAAAAGTCGGTCAATTTCAGAAGTATTTTGTACTTTACAAATTATTAGAAAATATAATTTAAAGAACATTTTATGAAAATAATAAAAAATGTAATATAATTATAAAAAATACGATATTCTGACAATATTAAAACCACTTTAATCCGTGCCGATTGAAGTGTTTTTCGCAGTATCGTCGAAAAAAAATCCACCACAAAAATATTAAATTTAATAGTACCCCCCCCCCAGTCTCACGACACAACCTAACACAACGCTCGGAGTCTCTTCCCGAGCATCTGTCGTCTGTTTCGCAAGTGTCGCCCTCTCCTCTCCTCTCCTCTCCTCCGCCCTCCTCCCCGCTTCGTTACGCGACCGGTGCGCGCTCCGCGTGGAAGCCCTAAAGCAATTGTTCTTGGGCATGAAACATTAACGCAGCGCAGCATTTTTGGCATTAGGGCTCGCGCGCCCGCGCGGTTTCGCTTCGCCCGTGATTAAATTTTGGCCCACCCACCCGTCCGCCCGCCCTCCCTCCGCTCGCGCCCGCTCGCCCGCTCGCTCGCTCGCTCGCTGCCGCCTCGCCGCTGACCCTTTTGTTGTGGTCTCGAGCGGCGCTGTAATAAAGTGAGCGGAACGCGGATTGTCCCGCCCCCGCCCCGCCCCCGGCGCTGGCCGAGGTAACGCCCGCGACCGAAGGCCCGAGTTGGGCATCGGCGTTCAGGCAGCGCGCTTTTTAATGGACACCGTGGCGCAGGCTTTGTGATGGCAGATGTGGGTGGTGGATTGGGCGGAGAGTGGCAGGTCGGAATATTGTGAATGAGATGAAGTGAATGGTGTCTTGTGTTAAATTTACTAATACAATAACCTGTGATAACAGTAATAATAATATTAATAATAATAATAATAATAATAATAATAATAATAATAATAATAATAATAATAATAATAAAACTGGAACTTATTCAAATACCAAAATATATGTTCGAAATTATGCAAAAATCTATTATCATAAACACATTTGAGTGTGCGAAAATTCCTAAATTGCGATGAAACATGAATTGACCTGTGTTTTGGTTATTAACCACAAACAAAATCGAATATTAACCCGGAGCAAACAGTGAAAAACAACGTATAATAATAATAATAATAATAATAATAATAATAATAATAATAATAATAATAATAATAATAAGAAGAAGAAGAAGAAGAAGAAGGCAAGCCAGTATTGGAAAACAAAAATTACTGGATGTACTGTGATATCCAAATACACACGGTCAAAACCATTGCAGCTAATAGACCAGACATTGTAGTTCACGACGTCACAGACAAAAAGGCCTACTTCATTGATATCACGCATCCATCAGATGACAACATTGATAAGGCAGAAAGAAGAAAAAATCATCAAATATACCCCTTGGCCATACAATATAGAGAAATACAGGTATATCATCTCAATTCTGTTGAAGTTATATCATTTGTTATCACAGCAACTGGTCCGGTTAATAAAAACCGGAAAATGTATATACAAAAATTACAGTTAAACCCCAGTTACCAGTTCAACCCCCTTAAAAAAGATCTGTCGTCTTAGAAACATGTCGAATAGTTCGCACCATATTGAATTGATCACGAGCTGTAACAAAGTTTGTGGTCTGCCAGTGTTCGCCCCACACACCTGAGAAAACCGGATGATTTTCGAGACAAAAGCCAATAATAATAACAATAATAATAATAATAATAATAATAATAATAATAATAATAATAATAATAATATAAAAGATACTCAAATGTTTCGGTCCAACTGGCACACTCCATTATCAGGATCTCTCCAATTCTGCCTTGCGATCGTGATATTTCGTTAGTTTCGATCCCCGGGTCCATTCAGAAATCTGCTGGAAATGAAGTGAGCCGGACGCAAAATGTGTCGCC
The DNA here is from genome assembly GCA_011170035.1 of Teleogryllus occipitalis. Classification (NCBI taxonomy): domain Eukaryota; kingdom Metazoa; phylum Arthropoda; class Insecta; order Orthoptera; family Gryllidae; genus Teleogryllus; species Teleogryllus occipitalis. The sequence continues at coordinate 78,086 of BLKR01015053.1, forward strand.
GTTCTCCTTCCCATCTCACCGCTGCAGTTCCCACCGTCACCGCCTCCGTCGCCGCCACAGCCAGCCCAGGCACTGCCCGCGACCGATACACCGAGAGGGCCATCGGCGTTTCAGCAGCGCCCTTTTACTGGGCTGAGAGGTTGGCTTTGTGGTGGGAGATGACGGGCGGTGGTAATTGGGAAGGAAACAGGTTCAGATTGCGAGTAATTGCTTTGTGCTTTGATCTCTGATTTAAATTATTCACTTTATGTAAATAAATAATTACAACCATTACTGAATGTCGTTCTCCTTTTTCAGGTGATGAGTTGGTTGGTTATTTTGTGGCTTATCACCCTATTAAGAGACAAAATAATCTGAAAACCTTGTAGAATAGAGTGATCGCCGCTCTATAGAGTGTGGAATTATGATCGTAGCTCAAGTTCGTGAAGCGTTTCTAAAAAATTGCAACAATCTGGACATATCGTTTAAAATGACCTTCCTAATTGTGTATGTAAATGGTGAAATTGTGTGATTCTTTCAATCCCCTGATCCACTCTGAAATATGTTGTAAATCGTTAAGTGATCGGGATATTACTAAAGTGGTAGCGCCGGCTCCGTCGACCGAAGTCATACCCGCATGGCAAGCCATGTGGGGCAGTTGCATTCGGGCAGTATATTTCCGAATCACGAGCATTGTTGTATCTATTTCACCATAATTGAAAACAATATTACCTAATTCAAGTAAAGCATTCTCCGCTTAATTTTATCAAAAATATATGTACGTGACAGAATAGCTGTACCCAGGCAACGTAAAACATTAGAAATGAAGGAATCATTTTAAAATTGTTGTTTGTCTTATCGAAAGTTGCCGTTATTGTTGAGTAGAATGTCGTTCCAGATTGGTTACTGTGGACTGGATGGTCTCGCACGTCTGCAGAAGTCTCAAAGACGTGTGTGAACTCCGTCTAACTTGTGTGAACTCTAAGTGTCTGAGATGAGAGTTGAGTCTATACTACCAGGCATTGAGGCGACTGAAGTTCTGGAGGAGAAACGGGAAGGAGAAGACAACGCACTTGCTGAATCCGCACATAGGCCAGAGGAACTTGTTTTTATCAGAGATAGAAGGGAGAATAAGTCACGGGTACTTTATAGGGTAGTGTTTTGTCCGTGCATTATCCTCATAGACGTCGCATATTTGATTCATATTTTAAAAAGTTTTTCGTGATAGTTTACGCAAAGATTTACAACTTACTACAAAACCGTATGTTTTAACACTTCATTGTAACAACACAAGTTCAGTAATAATCAGAATACTGAAAATTTTCAAACAAAGTGCTTTAAGTTCACATAGAAACGGTAGATTATGATGTGGGAGGTAGGAACATTATATCATACCTTCCTAGTGCTAAGAGTTTAAAGATTTTTTAATCTTCTGAATGAATGCGTGTAATTCGATTCTGTGAAAATGAGTTTTACTGCTTCCAACTTCGTCATTAAAGTATTTTGGCAATAGTTCTCTTTATTTCAGAAATGGAAATGGTATTGGAACATGCGTTTTAAATTTTCGATTTTATAAAAAGAAAAGATATTTAGCACCATTTTCTTCTCGGGTGCAAATATGAATGTTAATATTCATTAAGAATTATTTAATCCACTACATAAATACGAATATGTCATGCAATTTATGGGGCTACACACACGTTCCAGCACAACACAGCAATACTGTTGACCTTAAGTGCAAAGATTTGGCGAGTGAATGAGATACATAACAACAGGGGGGGTGCATAATTCTACTTCTAAGCAACAAAGGTGCAATTCCATATATTTGTTACGATTTGTAACTCATTCCATATACTCAGGGTGGTGAAAATGTGTGTAATATTATGTTAATGGTGGTAGAATTTTCATTTAAACTATGGACTGATAATTGCCAAGATGAGAGTACTGATAGTGATGGCTATGCAAGTTGGATGTCGATATGGCTGTATAAATCGGTAATTCAGAGAGTTCTTAATTAAACTTTTGAATATCTAATAAACATAAGTAATATTCACGAATCCGTCTAGTCTTCTATTGTGTCAGTGACATAGGTTTGATTTTAGCTTGTGTCTTTATGCGTGTTCTCTACCGTCTAATTTCTACTCGCTATGAAATACCAGAATACACAACATATTTAATAATTGTCGATATATTATGTATCTTCGGTTTCTTTGGATAAAATGAGGACAAATTTCTCTTTCACATGTTTCAGCGTCTTGACATCATCAATGACCTATTAATATTTGAATAGTAAAAATCACACAAACTCGAGTGTCGAGAATATTTATTTATTTATGAAAATTATCAATAATATATTCTACTATGCTACTGAGATTACCGTCTTGTTGAAAATTGCTGTTTTAACGTAAACAGGTTATTTATTGAAATAGATTTCACAATCAAACATAGCTACAAGAATGACCTATTTTCCAATCTCACTATTTCTTGTGTTTAATATAGTGAATGAAACAAAACACCGTGTTATATTTACTTACAATGATGAATAAACGGTGAATGTCAATCTATTTTCAATCAACATTTTTAGGAGGTTTTTCGGACATGAAAAGTTTTCATCATTTTTATTCTGTCCTGAGATCATATAGTATAATTAATTTAGTGTTTATGGATAATAGGAAGAATATTATCCGACGGTTTCCGAGAAAAGATGTCTAGAACAAAAACCGCGTTATGATCCGAGGTTTGTTCTAAGCTTGTTTATCGTCGCTATTTGTTTGTAATTCGCGGCTTCTTCCCACAACCAAGAAGGGTTTCCATCCGACACGCAAACCTCCTGCGCGTAATCACAACAAAGCAGTGGCAGACTGTGAACTCAAAACTAGGGGAGGCCCAGGCAAATTCAGGCACGGAATCATATTGTGAGATTGAAAGTTAATGACCTTTGGTTTATTGTAAACTTATTGTCGACAATCCAAGCAAAAGAATTAGATTTAATATTTCTCTTCTTTTAGGATCACTCCGCGAAACGAAACTTCCAATAAAGATGCTATTTTGTCCACTGAAATACTGGATCTGCCACACAATGGATCCATCGCAACCGCAGAGCAACCACTGTCTATGACCACAACACACCCTCACAGGACGAGGCCAGAGGCGCGAGAACCTCCGTGTCAAACCAACTCCAAAGCTGGACAAAACGAAACTACTCTTTTCTTATTGGTTGAGGTAAGGTTGTCATGGCAACAGGGGAGGCGCGCGTCAGCTTGTTTCGCAGTCACAAGCAGTGCTAGCACTGGTGCTACCTATGTGTAACACATAAACCTGCTTGGCTCAATCTTGAATTGTAACGCTATGTTTGCAGCAAGAGAAACGACTTTTTATAAATGCTTTCTCGTCATCCGTAAACATTTATGTCCGTTTTAGACAAAGTCAATTCTAACAGTTCTTAAGTTCAGAAAATATGTATATTTTAATGTTGTTAATTTTGTAGGGATGCCTATCCTCTCTTGCCTCCTCTAAAAATCCGCCATTGCAACAAATACGAAGAAATTTCTTTTGTTTTCCATTGACATGAACATGAATAATTTGTCTTTTAAATATAACTTATGTTAAAAACTCGCCGAACTCTTTGTCAGGTCGTTGCGAGTAGATCGAGGGCTTTGTGGTTCCACAGAATGCAAGTTTTATGCATGGTTTGCTAAAGATATTAACAGTGATAATTTTATTGAATTTGGAGAAGATAATGAGATTTGTGAATTTGTAAGACGGTTGTTATTTTTGTGCTGGCGATAAACTGTTGTTTCTTACAATGAGAAGCGAACAACGGGAAGTCGATCACATATCTGTGACTCTCTGACGAATGAGACGTCATAACTGTCCTCAACCGCCAAAAACCGATGGTAAATTCCTTTTGATTAGACGATATCAGAGACAACACTAACCAGAACTTAGGTTCATTTGATGCTCCTTTTCCGTCGAGTGTGGTGTGAAATTTGCGACTTATCTCTCACAAACCAAAAAGTTCCCCATCCAACGCACGAAAACCCTGCGCGTTGTCGCGACTGAAGTGGAGGAAGGTCATAATCCTTTATGAGCAGTAAAGAACATTAACAAGCTCCGGCGCTGGAACCGTTTCGGCGCCGTCTGTACGCTCGCATCGGGCTACGCCCTCGAAACAAGCACATCGTGAAAAGTAATGAGATGTGATGTTCGCACTCGGAGAGACATTCCGAGTGCGTTCTCACGTACGCGGTTGCAAATGGTGAGCTGTGTATTTCTACATTCTGTGCTCTCCACGAGATAACTACTTTTTTTCTTGTTCGTTGGAATAAGGATGATGGGTTTTGTCAAATAACCTACTTTAAGTGACCTTTCAATATGACTTGTGATGTGAGATTTTAGAATTCTTACACTTTTGATGTACGAAGTAATTAAGATGTAACAATTCATCCCGAGCCAAAATCACGTGTCGGTAAGATTGTGCAGATTTAGTTTTATCGTATGAACAGGAACCAACTCACTGATAAAGTAAAATCATTAAATATACCACGTTTTCCGTGGCGATGCGCCAGCAGTCAGACCGGCTGTTTCTCCTGACTACGCAAATTCTACTATGCTTCTTTCATCATCTACTAGAGAAAGGATGCATAATTCCAGCGACGAAAAAAGCAATTTGAACTTTGTTCAAAGGCTCCTTTTAGACTTGACTGGCGTACGAAGGAGTTATGTCCCTAAAACGTCACGAGTTTGGACGGCGAAGTTGTGTATAACACTTCCATACGCTAACCGTTACACCACCGAAATCGGATGAAATGACGCTTTTATGACTTCTCACATCTTCCCACGACGTAGTCGTTTCTGAGCGAGAACTTATGTTCTTGCTGTGCAGTCTACCCCGGTGAGACTGTTCCAAGTGACGTGGGGTCGTTCTAATCCACGATATTTTGCACTCGGGCAACCGCCCTGTGGCTATACTTAGTTTTTTTTATAGTGGCTGATGATATAAAGTTATTGTTCCACCTTCTGCCTTATAAAATGAATCTTTTTAATTAATTCGCAAACGTCCTTCTCAGCGGGTCTCATGGCCTCAGAAATGTGCTTACCATTGTTAAACAGATTAATTTTATAAGGCAGGAGGAGTAACAATGACCTGTTATCGGCCACTATAGAAAAATGGAAATATAAGAAGAGAACTGCGTGTCTTATATGACTGAAAGAATGTCAAAAACGAAATCGGGCTTCCTATGTTGGTTTTTTCTACACAGGAAATTACAATAGATTTAGCATGACATGTATTTTTCTTTACAGGTAGCATGTCACCTTCTTAATCCTTAACAATCGTAGTGCTTTGTAAGTGCCGCAAAGACCGTAGTGTGAGCGTAGTGACCGCTCAATTAAATATAGGAAGTGCGTATAATGAAAATATTTTTAGAGAGTGTAAAAGAATGATGATACTCAGTGAACAATCACAACACACCCTGATTGTTCTCCGAAAGATTTCATTGTTCTTATCAAAAATGTAAGAAGCAAAGCTAGTAGCTGCAAAGCTAGTGTCGAAAATCCTGCCGCCGCACAGTGGTGCATTTTGGCGATTTCCTGGCCAAAACCTCTGAGAGCTATAGTAAGGTTTCTACGACGACCAAAATTATTTTGGATTATCTTTATAATGTAAAGGAGTTGGTAACATAATACCAGAATAATGCACTGCTTAAATCTGTGAAATATAAATAGACATTTTTCTATATAAACTTGGTTAAATTTTATCAATTCACAAAATTGGCTTTAGAAAACCGTCTGGATTATTTACATACTAATTGATAACATTTGGCATAAAGAAGCATGGTATTAATGCCATCTCCTGCCCTCTGCAAGAAAAAAATTCATATACAGTGCCCGAAGAACCGGAAAGGAAGATCACATTTTTCACTAGTGTACATTTCTCCCTACGGTGATTTTGGGCTCAGGCAAATGAGACAAAGCATATTTGTTCAAGAATTTTAATTTTCTTTTGGGATGATCCCTCAAGCTGGAAATGAAAGGAACAGAAGATCTCAACAGGTGATTAAACATCTCCTGGATTGGGTGCAGTCTTGAACATGTTCGCGAGAATCCTTCTCCCTACCGTCTTATATCTTTGTGAATAGAGTCTAGGCATGACTTCTCAAAAAAGCGTCTTGCTGAATTACTATCTTTGCTATTAACATTATCCTGTTTGGAAAGCTCTATATTCAGACCCATTTTTATTTGATTTGCATTTGAATGCGTTTCTTGTCCATATTGAAACTGTAGTTACAGTATTATTTCATTAAAAACAATATAATACTAATTTTGTAACAATAACAATGTAATAGAAATAATTGTTGGAATGTAACATACGAGTTAAGTAAACAAACATTACTTTCCGATCAATTGAATTTTTGATTTCATTTTTAAAAATTTAAAAAGTTGTTACAATGAGTTTCTTTGATATCACGTACGTATTTAACCTTTCATCGAGCGCACATCCTTCCTGAGAACGAGTTTTGATGCCACATATTATGTAAATATTACTTTATGTTCAATTTTTAATGAAATAAAATGTGCGTAATCCAGTTCAGAAGATGTAATATGTACGTAAATATTATGTTCATGTAATATTAGTGAATAGTCATAATCTATTACAAAAATTAAAAATATTCATTTTTTTTGTTTATAATATTGAGTAAATTTGTTATTTCAGTAAAAAGAATCAAAATTTTCCTCTAGAAACAGCGTTGTAAAAGCAGTTCCCGTTCTCAGGACGGATCTCGACGAGTCATATTCGGCGGTCACGCGTGCTCGACGAAAAGTTAATTCTTTGTATTTACTAATGGGGCAAGTTGGGGCATGATTTTATAACTGGATTCGAAAGAGGATAGATTCAGCTAGTAAATGAAATTAGAAACATCGCGGAATTCCGCGAAATTGGTAACTTTCAGCCTACGTGAACTTACGAGAAATTAAAATTATTGTATAAATTTCATGCATTTTAATATTTCATCCCACGTCGGTATTATGGATTAATGCATTATAAAACAAACATGAAAATACTCTACAAACCTTCAGGAAGAGAATCCATACTGCCAGTTTTCTCTGCACAACTCTGTATGGCCACTACTTACAAATAAAGACGGTCTCTCTATGTTACTCTCGCACTGCAGGTCTACCGAACGCCGCGAAGGGTAAGTTCGGGTGACTACTGGTGCCAGGGGAATTGACCCAGAGACATGAAGTGGGCAGAAACAGATGCCCCCAAGTATACAGTGTGTTGTAGTATTTGCAAAAGTTCAGTAAACGCGATTTCATTTTTGAGGTTTTGGCCAGGATTTCGGGAAAATGCACCACCGTGCGCCGTGGGAGTGTAACATAGGACCTCCCGGTCAGAGGCGCTGCAGTGACATCAGTTGATGCACTGAGCTACCGCTCCCGGTCCAGCCGGAACTAGTTCCCGAGTGGTTTCTCCCGACGTATGTGGTAGTGTAGTACACGTTTGTGTGTTTGATCGCAAATGGAGAGGATAGGATAATGAAGAATAAGGAAAGATTGCGCGCGGGCCGTGGCCGTTTTGTAAGGTACTGCTCCGGCATTCGCCTGGCTTTGATTTGAGAAACGACGGAAAACAGAGCAGTCTTCCACTTCAATTCTCCTCCAAAGAATAGTTGAATTCGACTTATCAATGTGGCAATGTCGAAAATCCACCTTCAGGAATCGAACCTTAGGACCCTCAGGTCAGTCACGCGATGCTTCGGCAATGCCGCCTTTGAGCCATCCCTGCTGATTGAAAGACAGGACATATTAGAGAGGTAAGAAGAAGTAAGGACGGATTAGAGAGGGAAGAATCGCATGTGATCAGAGATCCGTTTATTAACGTATCCTCCGTTATTCAGAAGAATCCAAAGGCACCACCGATCAGGTACGCCGACTTCGAGAATTCTGATCCTGACACCGGTCCCATACGTCGACTTTAAAATCTCCTGTTTTATATCTTTGATTAAATGTTCTCTTTTGACTTGTAGGAGTAAATAAGTACTCTAATTAATAGGTTATAAAATGATTTGGCAATAAAGGTACGTCAGAAACAATCTGGCTGAAAATGAATGAAGACATACAAAATAAACATTTACAAAAACGTTACAATTTTCTCTTAATTAATTTGTTCGAAATTTCTATAAATATTCAAATATAAATGGAATATGCGAGCAGAATTTCCATAGTTACATGAATATTTTCTTACCTATAACTTCTAGGAAGAAATGTCTTAGTTACTTTCAAGATCGAAAACATTTGCAAAACAGCCCTTTCAAAAAGCTCACGTTATAAAAGTGACTTTTAAATTGCGCTGGTAATTTCCTCTTTTAAACGCCCTCGATCGAATATACAATACTGACTCAGTTACGATTTTCTACATGGCAGTTTCGTCTCTGCGCAGTGTAGAACCACAAGGAACAGGAAACATCGATCAGCGTGTTCTCGAAGCGCAGCAAGTCAAACTCACTCCTCAACTGCTCCCCAAGATTTCTTCTTTCAACAGCGCCGGCAGCACAGCCGGCGCTCACTGCCGGATTTGGTAGGCACGCCCCCACAAGGACGCACGAAAACGCGTTACTGCTCTGAAAGTAGAACTTGCACCTACATGCGGGTTTAGTGTCGAGTGACGTTTACATGCCACTGTTTTTTGTGAATACGTTTCACGTTTAAATTAATATTTCTGATAAAAATGGATATTAAAAAGCTGAATAAATATTCTCTTTTTCTTCTTTACATGTTACATAATTTGCGTGGATATTTATGCTTGTGGAGTTGATAGAAATAAAAGTTTAAAATCTGCAGCACCAAGGTCTAATTGTGGTAATATTTGTTCAATTGAACGTGGAATGACTGAAAAAGAGAAGCCCATTTTGAGATCAGTCGGTAGAATTGACTCCCCTTCACACACACACACACACACACACACACACACACACACACACACACACACACACACACACATACACACACACACACACATTACATCGTGGATATTCGAATACTGCATAAGGTGGCAATCAGTCTCACATTTTTTAATCATTAACTATTTTAAGAGCCTATTCGCTGATTCACTGTAATAATTTGTTAATTTGCAATGTTTTCAAATAGTATTCTTTCAAGAAGAATTAAAAATATAATTAAGCACTTATAAATTATAATGTAATTATATCATAAGTAAGCTTGTTTTTCGTAACAAATGTGATTATATTTTTGTGCAGTTTTTCAAGCAGTATGGATCTCGCGACATTCATGCAAAAACAAATTTCTGGAAATACTGTGTATTCTTTAAACATGAAAGACTGGGCACATCTGTAATAATTTAAATTCGGTGAGTGAACAAAGAATAGTAATACTAAGAAACTTTCGCGTGGAATATTTTAAGCCGTCCTCTGGTATGAAACACATTTTTTTTTCACATTCGCTCTTAACTTAAAACATGGATGTTACAATGATAAATACTCTCTCACGGGCTTTCTCTCAACATGCCGGAAAATTATACAATTTTTCATCAATGTTAAATCTCTCTCTCTCTCTCTCTCTCTCTCTCTCTCTCTCTCTCTCTCTCTCTCTCTCAGTAGTAGCGGACATTCCCCGTCAATGTCCGAAACAGTCCGGCGGTGTAGGGGGTGTGGCGTGGCGTGGGGGGGTGGGGCGAGGCGTGGCGGGGCGTGGCATGGCGGGACGGGACGTGGCGTGTCGTGTCGTGGCGGGGCGGGGCGTGGCGTGGCGTAGCGGGGCGTGGTGGTTCGCTCCGGCGCGTCGCGGACGTCGGCAACGGCGACGGCGACGGCGCGTAGATGCGTGAAAAATGCGTGGAATTTGTCCTCCTCCGGGGGCTGGTAATTAAAGCAGCGCGACGCGGCGTGACAATTCGTCGGAAGTGGTGAGTGCCGGAAAGGCACAGCGAGGTGGCTACGAGAGTGGCGAAAAGAACGGGAGGAAGGAAAGAGTAGAAAAGGTGCCGCGGGAGGGACCGGTTGCGTAATGGGGGTCAACGGGGTGGGGTCGAAGTCGAGGTGGAGGGGGAGGAGATCGAGGCGGAGAGAGGAACGGGAGAGGAAAGTGGATCAAACAGGGAAGGGAAAGCGGCGAGGAGAGTACGGAAGGAAAACTGGACGAAGTGAGGTGGGGACGAGATGGGGAAATGAAGTAGGTGAGGAGGGTGCAAACGGGTTAAAAGTGAGTGGTTGAGTTTAGATCAGATGAGAGATGTAAAGAGGATTGGCAGGGATGAGCAGACGAAGCCAAGGGTGAAGAAAGATAACATATGTAGCGGCGGGGAGGAGAGCTACTGTAAGGTGCTGGCAGGTAGAATTGGTAAATAAAACAAGGAAAAAAGCGTCGATAACAATTTTGTGAGTGAATGCTAGGTAGGAGCGCACCAGATCCTCCACGTACCAATATCGCATTACAAGCCAAGTTATGTTATTTTGTGCTGTAACTGCCGCGATAATTTTTTTACCGTAAAAGTTAATACCTGAACTACAATTCTGCAGCCGGTTCATACCCTTGACATTACTCATTCTGCTACTCTATTGCCAAGCTACAAATGAGTTTCTGAGAAACAATATTTCAGACATAATGAATTTTTACAATGATTTCTCCATTTTATCGCTCACAATGCAATATTTTTGTATTTTAAATTTAAATAAAAATGTTTTTTATTACCCCAGATAGTTACTTCAATGACATTACTACAATCAGAAAAATTAAGCAAAATCGAACTGCATTCATAAGTCCGTTATTATACATGCAGCAAGATAAAACAGTGAGTTACACTTAAACCTGATAGGATTTCTTCGTTTTTGTGACATAGTGTTCTTTCGTTTCCCATTTTACCATTAAAATTAATGTTTTCAAAATTGTGCTCATAAAATGGGTTTCATTACGAATATAAATAGCATATTAACATAAAACTCTTCCTTGCATCTATCCATTGCAAGAGAAACGTACATTCTTAAATCAACTGTGACATATTACAATACCCACTGATTCTTCTCCTCCACTGATTGGTAGCTCATAAACTTCTTTAACTCCCAGGATTTGCATAAAAATGTAATGGCTGTCACAGCCATAAAAAGTATAACGGGATCTAACTTTACAACTTGAATTTTGACTTTGACTATGTCCTAAAAGATGCCATGGCATGATACGGAATAGATCTCCGTCAATATCAGTGTGCTCTTCCAGATGCATAAAATCTAAAAATATACGGGAGCACGGCGCTGCAGGAAGCTTCACGAGAGAAAAATCACATGTTTGCGAGGAGTCATTTCGCAGCGCACCCCTGCTTCCGCCCCCGACCGCGCGACCATCAGCAGATTGGGGCACCGCGGCGAAAATAACTCGGCTATCGCCCGCCGCGTCCCCGATATGCCACTCGGAGTTATGGGTGATTTTATCTCGATAAGCGCAACGCGGTGCGGTGCGGTGCACCGAGGGAGGCTGGCTGGGAGGAGAGGTGGCGAGATTCCAGGGCATGTGGGAGGGAGAAGGGGTGGGGTACCGGGAGGTAGTGGATTGTGGGAGTGGAGGAGGAACGGCAGTGATTGGATAGATGGAACGCCTAGAGAGATTACGGCCTGACACATTGTGTTGTGACGGAAGTGGTGTCGGACAAATGCCAACGGGCAGTGATTGGTGTAGAAGAGTCAAGAGAAGTTGGGTGATGAGCAATGATGTCTCTTGGAGGGGAAACATGCACACAGTGCTTTTCTACATATCCTGTGTCGACTATTGGAATGAACGGTATGAGTTTGGTATGATGGTGGGTAATAATGACTGGGAAGGAAGAGATTGACAAAATATTGAATGCAACACGACCCACCATTACTGGAGCAGTTGTTTTCATGTTGGCATTTCAGCGAGGTTGTTTCCTTTACTTCGAGCTACGGGTGATTTTATTTCAACTCGTTGAACGTGGGACAGTGCATCGCAAGAGCGGTTGAGTGAGGAAGCGGAGAGATTCCGGAACAGGTCGATGGGAAGAAGGGGAGAAGTACGAGGAAGTAGAGGTGTTTATAGTTTGAGCAAAGGCGTGGAAGTGTAGAAGCAGTGATTGGAGGAACGGAACTATCTAGGAGATTACGGACAGACGCGGTGTATAACGACCAATATGATACCCGGACAAAACGATAATAGTCAGTGGATGGTGAATGGTCCAAGTAACAGGAGATGAACGGCAATGTCTTTTGTAGAGGAAAGATACACACACTGTTTTTTTTGTATTCACATGTCGACGACTCGGGAAAATGGCTCGAGAGTGTTGACTAACGATTGGGATGCAAGAAATTACAACAATACTGAATGGTGCACGATGGGTCGAAGTTTAAAACACCCACCACTGCTAGAGCAGTAGAGTTTTGTACTTTTATTTCATCGGGTTTACTACCTTTACTTCATGTTATGGGTGAGTTTATCTCTGGTAAACGCAATGCAAGGACCGGGAGCGGTGGCTCAGGTCATCAACTGATATCACTCCACTGCCTCTGACCGGGAGGTTCTAGATTCCAGTCCCGACGGTAGGATTTTCGACACTAGCTTTTTCGAATGCAGTCGATGTCTGGAGGAGAATTCGAGCGGCCGGCCGCTCTGATCGGTAATTTTCCGTAGTTTCTCGGATCAACACCAGGCGAATACCGGAGAAGTACGAGCCACGGCTGGCGCATGATCTTTTCTTCCTCTTCCTAGTCTATCCTCACATCTTACACACACACACACACACACACACACACACACACACACACACACACACACACACACTAACATCCGATCGGGGACTTAGAACTTGTTCCGGCTGCGGCGGTGCCTATCTGGTAGGAGATAGTGGTTAGGGAAAACCCGCTAGTCGACGGTAAGTAGACACCGGATCTCGCCATCCAGTGAGGGAAGATCACCGACACCTCCCGATGAAAAAATAAACTACACTTACGGGACTAATGACCTCGGTAGTTGACGCGCCCGGAATAAAAAATCAATCAACAAATTAATCACAATGCAAAGCAGTGCACCGTGAGGGCAATTGGACAAAAAGACGCGAAAATCGCGGTGGAGGTGAGCTGAGGACAAAGGACAAAATGAAAGTTGGAGGAGGTAGTGAAACGACAATCTCCCATTTGTAAGATAAGACAATCGGCCTTGTAAAGAATCCTGAGCGAATGATTAGTGACTAAGTCCTCAATGTATAACCTCCAGTCTGCGAGGAAAAGAAGAGTTTGGAGTGTGAGAGAATGAGTTGGCAAAATGAGTAGATAGAGTAATATACTAGTGGAATAGAGATTGGATTACGACAAGTCCGTGAACTATTTTGTGCAGGAGAAATACACGTGGAGAAACATGACAGGCTCCGACAGAGCATAGTGGGAGAAAAAAATGCGATGAAATAATTCCGTAATATGAAACTTTCTTTGAATAAAATTTAGTCAGTGTATATAGGTCGCGCCATTATAGTCAGTTCCATTTTATTTCTGCAAAGAAGAGAGCCATTGGGAATCCAGTTAAAAAGAACTATTTCTTTTAGAATTACATTAATTAATAAACACGAACAACTACAAAAATATTCAGATTTTAGTGTCGTATATATTTCTAATAATTACATGTCTACATACGAGAGTTTTGACAACATAGCCTGCCGTATTAGTTTACTGTGGCATATGTATTCTTACAAAATCGCATGGCATTGAGTTTCATAACCATTGCGTGTAAAAACATGAGTGAGTTTTTAAACAAAATTTCAAGTTGAATCATAAGTGTCTAAATGAATTCAATGTCCATTCTAACATTCAGTTATAATTTCATTCGGCAGAATTATGAATTAATTTGATTCAGAAAGGTTGAGTTCGTAATCATATTCGTCACTCATTAATCGATTAGATGAGTATAGCACGCTATTTCATCATTAACCTCAGTAAAAACAGTGAAGCAAATGCATGTAAAGTAGCTTGCAATATTTATGTTGTGTGTTGGAGCGTGAGCTACATTTCTAGTTGTGGGATCATTTCGTGTATATTAGTTATTACAATTGATCAGAATATGGATTCGATATTTTATATAGTATAATTCTGCAATTAGTGCATTTCTAATGAATAATATCAATGTACTAAAAGGGTAACACCATACGTTTTGTAAACATGTAATGAAAATCAAACTGAATTTCAGTAAGATGATATTTTTTCCACAAGAACTTCTATTGATAATTTCATTATTCACTTTTAACTGATTTTAAAGTGAGATGTATTTGGTATTTGTTTTTCAATGTTTGCTGTTAACATACACAATGGGTTTACTTTTAATAAATGTTAACATAATTTATTTTAGTTTTCAGCTTTTGAAAACTAAAACAAAACATAACAACTGTGCGTAGTATAATTTCATCTAAGAATAAAATCCGTATATTGTCATGAATTAAAGTGTGTCTTAATTTGAGAGAATGTATTAATCATGAACGTAGAAACAACTGATATGATTCACCCGCGGATTGATGACTAAGTGTTGTATGAAGGAGAGACGGTTAGCACTCCCCAGACAAGGATGGAAGTGACATTGGTCTGTTGGAGTAAATTTTGCGTGTACAGTTCATACACCATGCGCGAACATAAATTCAAATAAGTATGTCAATGGACAACAAAATAATTTTGTGTCTATAATTAATTATTTGTGTTTCAGTTATTTGTGTTTTATACCACAGGTCTCATACTCATATTATTATCAATTGTCATTTATTCGTATTTGAGTATTCTGCAGTGGAGGGATTTTTATACTTTGTTAATATTTTATTAATTGAATTATGTTAATGTTGGAAAATGTAAAAAAATCAAAGTAAAAGTATAATTTCAATAGTTTTGATTCTATTTATTTTTTTCGAATTGTAAGTTATTGTTCAACTAATAATAATTTTAACTAGAAATAATGCATCAAAAATGTTGGCATGATATGAAACATTTTAATGAATAACAAACAGAAACGTCTACAATAGATTTACTCTGGCATTATCCTCGCCTTCTTTTGTTACACAAGTACTCTCGATTTAGATTTGGTAAAACAGCCGTTCATGTTGTATTTATAATTAGTTGAAATTCGTGTATTAGTATTAAGACAACATTTTCATTGAAGTCTACAACGTATTCAGATGTAACATTGCATTAAGTTTACTTGTTGACTCAACATTTTAAAAATATAATTAAACACGAAGTGTAAGGAATTAAAGCAAGTCATCAAATACCATTGTAAAAGATAATTATTATAAAAAATATAATTAATGTGCAGTAGTAATATTATAGTGACAAAGTCTATTTTTAGTATTTATTGCTTACGAATATGGCCTATCAGAAAAAAAATTGGTCTTTATACCATAATTAAACAATAAGTAATAAATGCGAAAAAAAATGTCTATTTCCCCCCATATTTGCCCCTCGTCAACTTTACTAACAATCACAGTGACGCAGAAAATGTTACAGATTTTATAGGACATTTACTGTCGATAAACTGCTGCTCACGACCTACATTCAGCGTACGAGTGTGGATCAGCCGATTTCGTAATAGCTTGTTAGAGAGGGAGTGGATGTTCAGCAGCTGGGAGGATAGATGAGAGTCTGAAGTGATTACGGACATAGGCATAGTATTTATTTGTGGTGATGACGGACGCTGAATGATCAATAGATAAGAGTAGGTCGGGTGATAAGGGAAGGAGAATTAGTGTGCGGCATTTTACTGATTCAACACGTCCACTGTGCCAATTATGTATTAGCATGTGAACTTCGCGGACGAACGAGGTGATTTTAGCAAGATACTTGGGAGTAATTCGGGGATGAAGACTTTACTAGAAAAATGAGAGGTAGGCGATGGGTTAGAATCAGGAATAGCGAAGCAACACGATTTTATGCGGTGATTTCAGGGCATCCAAAAGAACTGTATCTTCCCCAAGTGAAGCCGAGTATTCTTTGGGGGACATTTTGTCAGAAACAATAAAAGTTATCTTCTTTGCTTACTGTTATTGCCTGGAATTATCTAACTCTTCTTACATATTTAAATAATACAGAGGGACGGGCGGGGCGGGACGGGCGGGGCGGGAGCGTGACGGGAGCGTGATGGGAGCGGGACGGAGCGGACGGGAGCGGACGGGAGCGGGACGGAGCGGACGGGAGGACGGGAGCGGGGGAGCGGGGGAGCGGGACGGGAGCGGGACGGGAGCGGGACGGAGCGGGACGGGAGCGGGACGGGAGCGGGACGGGAGCGGGACGGGAGCGGGACGGGAGCGGGACGCGAGCGGGACGGGAGCGGGACGGGAGCGGGACGGGAGCGGGACGGGAGCGGTATGAAGTGAAGTGAGATGGAGGATGAACCGAGGACTGACGCTTGGCGCGGAACTGCTGGCGTGGAGTACAGTCGGTCGGTCGTTCGAATGTCGAGTGGCTGTGATGTTCGGCGCGATGCGTGTGTAGGTGCACTTCACCGTTCGACCAGGTGATGACGTCACAGCCCCTCCGCTGTCGCGTGTATTTTAATCACGATGTGCACTCAACGTAGCACCGCTGTACTTTAGGAACATTCTCTTCCGCCGGGGAAACTATGAACGCTAGAAAACCATTAGTGAATGTCGCATTTAAATTATTTCATGTTACTCTTGACAACGATCAGCACAATACCGATGAATGTAACTACCATTGAATTTGGGAAATGATTTCACTGTACTTATTTTATCACAGAAACTGTAATTTCTATTTATTTTAAAACATTCTCGTATAGTCACTCAGGACCTGTTTTGGCGGGTATACTCACCATAATGAAAATACGTAAACAGTGTGCTGCCGAAAATGGAAAAAAATAATTATGATTTCTTTTCGAAGTTTTATTAACTTAATCTGTATACTGACTCACTAACAGTTATTCTGACGGGAACGTGCAGGTTCATTGATGCATTTCTTGTAATAATTTCAGTTCATTTTACTGTACACTCTTCTAAACGCTCTCCTTTTCGGTGTTTTTTAGTTCTAAAACTTCCCTTGTTTCGAACAAAAATATTAATCACTTTCATGAATTTCTTTTACTTTTATTAAGTAAAAAACGTTGAATAAATTCGATTTATGTACTAATAAAAAGAAATAAAAACTCTGTGATTCAAATTTTCTGTCCATCAATATTGCTTTGAAAGATATTTTGTTGGCGTATAACACACTGCAGGTTTATTTTGAGCTAATTTATTAATTCATATTTTGTAAATATTAAATGAATGCATGAATTCTGAAATATTTATAATTAGCAAAGAGAATTATTGATTCTTTGAAGACAACATCATTAACTTTTTTTAAAATATTTGATGAGATTGAGAAGCTTTGAATGGCTTGCAATGATGTCTATTCTTATAAATATTCAGAACAATTTTTTTTGTATTTAACTGTATAACACCAACAACAAGCCTGATGATATGTTGCAATTTAATAAAATATGAAATTATAAAACACATGACTTTTATAAATATTACGTATAATTAAAATTGGAAGGTCCGAAGAGAACAGAGGAGAATTGTGGAGAGAGGAGAACCGACGCCCATGCACGGAAAATTAAAAAAAAACTATAATGCAAATGGAAGTGAATGGATATGTTTTTATATTATTCTAAAAGTAGACATATATATTTTTACTATAAATATTATGTTTTATTATATTTCTCATACAATAATATTTTAAAATTTTTCAATGTGGAGAAGAACAAGTTTTGTTAAAAAATACTAGTGTATTTAGAAATAGGGGCTATTCACCCTTGAACATCATAGTTGAACACACGTTTATTAAGACGTTTCTCTTCCCTCGTTTTTTAAAGTTTATTTTTAAAGTTTCCTTTCCCTCCTATCAAATATCACAGGATTCATGTGTAAATAATGAATGTAATTAATTTAATAACATTATGAGCACAATACATAATGCAATTCAATACTTACCAAAAGAAAGTAGTTCATATTGATGTTAACTTAATATTGACTCGATGCACGAGTTAATAGCTAGTGCACATGTGTACCGTTGCTGAGGTTTTTATATACTTTGGAAAAAGCGTTGTCAGGGGGGCGGATGAGATGAAGGGGACGATCAATAAGGATATTTGGAAGTGAACTATATTTCACATAATTTGATCTTAGAGTTGGGGAATTCAAGGACTTTTTGCCAATTTTAAAATTTCAAAATTTTAAAAATTATTATTTTTGAGTAGTTATTTCCTACATGTAATTTGTTAATGTGCAATCTGTTGTTGAGTCTGACGTTCAAGTACACTAGAGGCAACAATATAATTGTCCTTTTATAATGGTTCTATTACAGAAATACGTTCTGTTTTTCTATAAGAGAATTTCTTGCCAGTCTATTAGCAGAATTACATGGCAACTTAGCTGGTACCCCACTCACGTCTTCTTTCGAAAATATCATTATTGATAGGAAATAGTTTTTTCTGTTTATTGTTGCTCACAGGGGAAACTTGAATATTTAGCTTGTGGGGGTAGCGCCTAGTTTGTTGGGATTTATTTTCATTCTGTTTGAAAATTGTATCAATGTAAGATTAGAGCCAATTAGAACTGTTATGGATTTTATTACGTTAATTTCATTTGTGAAAACTGAGTTTTCGTAGGAATTTCAGAAAGACGATTGATCAATGTGTGGAAAACTGCTAATTCATGCTGATAGATAGGTTTCAATTAGTTGAGATAATTAAGTCAGTCTGTGTGGGTTTTCTAAAAACCAAAAGGTACGTTTATTTGAAATGGTGATAGGTCCAATGAAGACGTTGACTGGAAAGTTGTGTTCAACTTTAATCGTAGAAGTAATAAATTTGTCTGATGGTATAATGAAAGTGGTTAAATATACTTCTATGAAATAATATAACTTATTTTTCTCTTTCTCCGATGATCAACGGTATTCCTGCGGTACTGACTGCAAAGGTAAAGATCTTTTTATTCAGACATTATGGTATCGCAATTTGCTGCATCGTATCGTGCTGCGAAGCAGTGTCTGTGAAGGCTGCATTCCATGCAAGCGAGGAATACATTCACCTCAGTGATGGAATGTTCGATAGAAGAGAACTTCCTACACCGAAGGCAGAGGCAGTCGAGCAATGAAGCTCATACCGGACGCCTCTTTCAGAACTGGCAACCTGTACCTTTTTCAGATCGGAGATGCCTACTTACTGCTCCCGTCGGGTATGTGCTCCGGCGCGTTGAGCAAGGGGGTTTAGACACCAGACCCTGCCTCTGTTGCCGGCTCGGTTGATTGATTGATCGATGGGAAATTCCGGGCACGTGAACAGAGAAGGTCGTTAGTCCTGTAAGTATAGTACATGCTTTTATTTCGAGAGGTAGTGGTGATTTTTCGCCGCTGGCTGGCGACTTCCGGCGCCGACCTACGTCAGCTTGAGTTTCTTTCCCCAACAAGATATCTCCACCCAGCATGGCCCTGCGTCAGCCGGGACAATCTCTAAACTTCCGACTGGTTTCCCAACATATGTGGTTGAGTTGTGCATGTGTGTGTGTGTGTGTGTGTGTGTGTGTGTGTGTGTGTGTAAGAGGTGATTATAGGTCAAGTAAGAGGAAGGGAAGATCGCGCGCGGACTGTGGCCCGTTTGTTAATGAAGGTACTACTCTGACATTCGCGTGGTGTTGATCGGAGGAACCACGGAAAACTACCGATCGGAGCAGCCGGCCTGTAGAATTCTCATTCAGACAGCGACTTAATTGAACCTAGCTGACAAGCGAGTTTCGAAAACCTTACCTCTATCAGGACTCGAACTCTAGGACCTCCCGGTCAGAGGTACTGCAGTGACATCAGTTGATGCCCTGAGACACCTTTATCTCTCTTGCCGGTCACGGCGTGTGAATGAGCCAGCACTGTACACATGGGGCGCAAATCTCTCGCAGACAAGGCTTCAGCAAGCGTTTTTAATTACTTTTAGTCTGCAGTTAAGCAAAGGCATGATTTAAATGCATACGACATAGTAATATGATTTTACAGATTATTCTAAAACACAAATACCCATTATTGAATATAATGTAGCGACTAGTTGCTGCATATGCCTCATGAATTATTAATTAATTACATTTATTTTCGCATTTGGTCAAATACATTTATTGTAAATAGAGTAAATCGTTAATACAGAAGAAAGAACACTGTAAATAGCTACAAACTAGAAGTCTGCAGCAGCGAAATTTCTACTGTCATGGGAAAAAAAGAGAACTGGAGCAGAAAAGATTGAGTGTTCTGAAACGGCACTTTTGCATACTGAAGCTTCTTTCTTCCTCTGAGATTGTGAGGGCTGTGTCATAATGGCGCTGTATGACAATATAGTCGTAATACAAAATGTATGAAAATGCGGATTAAAATAATTATATATTTGCGTTTTTTCAATCATTATCTAAACTGTTCCATTGTGCATAAGTACCAGAATCATCATTTATATCAAGTAAAACAAGAAAGAATCCTATATTTTTTGAAATTGGATGGCAAGTAAAAATGTGAATAATAGCATAGAATTCAACCAGCCTAGAGAAGAATTCTAGAAACATCTTTCTCTCATCAGTTATTTTCCGGGCTTTTTTTATCAATATTAGGTGAATGTTGGAGCAGTTCCCTAACAGGCCACGGACCGCGCATGATTGTACTTCAAAAGTAAAAAAATCTACAAGTAAACTATATAAATTAGGTTAAATTTTACAGTTCATTAAAACTTCATTAATGGTAATTTCGCTTCTTAATATCATACTACAGAGTAGACTTTACTCACAGACCTCAAGGATTTCACAGAAGGATGTAATGCATTTGTTATCTGTAAGAAAACAAATGCAGTAACTCTGAAATAACGCACATATTGAAGTCCGTAGAGTAAATATTACACTGCTAGGAGATGGGTATATCGACACACTACAACGGGTATGCCATCTGTAAAAGAAATAGTGACTTTATTTCCATCCTTAGTATTGCAGGGATAAAGCTGTTCCAAACATTCGACATTCGGCCAGTAGCAAGCACCTAACATTCGGTGCTCTCTCTATCCGGAGCGTGCCGGTCTTTGGGCGTCAAAGGGAGTTAACATTCGCCGAGTACCTCGGCTACTAAGCATTGGGCGAGCAGTTGGTCTCTACTTGTTTAATGCCGAATGTGTTGGTTTATGTTTACGCCGAAACGAAGTTGAATGGCGCTCCAAACTGACGCATTCATTTGTTAGTCATAACACACGTCATAACTGTGAGTCATAAATTTTAAAGCAATTTAAATCTAAAATGAAACGGTTTCATTCATCACATTCATTTTAAAACGCGACGTTTTCTGATAAAAATAATTCAGAATATTTGGGTTCCTTTACAATATCTTTTTTGTGAAATTTAAATGTTTTTGCATTATTTTCCAACGCATGTCAGAAAGCAAAAGTATTGCTTGTAAGATTCACTGAAAAATGCATGTTGTGAACTTACAAAGGTAAATGAAGTGAGGAAACCAGTTAGTTTTCCGCGGAAAGCCGTTTATTTTCCGAAGGGCTTCCCTGCAAATAAAGTTTGGGAACCGCAGTTCTGAATATATATATAAATTATTTCCATTTAAACACTTTAAATTACTTGTTTTTCAAATGTTTTGTATTTTGTTGTTCAATATATGTCAATAATTTAATGCAAAGACAAACTAATCATGGGACTTGCCTAAAAATTTAGATATTTTAAGAGTTTAGTGTTATTTTCGTCTGTCAATAAATATTGAAACTTCAAATATTGTATTCAATTAAATATTTTAAGTGGTAGAGAAGATGCAAAAAACAATATTTAGTGGAAATTATTTGTTATTTCAGTTTTTTTCAAAACATTCCATCTACTTCAATGAGAACAATTATGTGTATATCAAAAATAATGTTTTACGTTATTCTGAATTGTTGCAGTGATTCTGAGACAGATTTTCTGCCTTTTTTCCAATGCATCTCTGCAATCTAAATGTTACTCAATGCATCTTCGTGTAACTGCGCGGCGGTTGCGTTGCCTGAAATTAAAGAGAAAGCGCGGAGCGCCAATGCTACGTACAAAGTATACATGTGGAGTCACGTACGTTTGTCCACATACGCCCGATAAATATCACACCAACGCAGACACGGCCAAGCTCCCCGACGCGCGAACAAATAACAGCGGGAACGCATGTTCGTGGTCGGGCGGTCGGCAGGCTGGCCAACGGCACGCCAACAGGGTCACCGCCCATAAATTGGCAGAATTTTTTTGCACAGATTTCCGTGGCACAAAATGCAGGAAATGTCGGGAGTGAAGGAATGTAACGTAGAAGTTGTCATATGATATCTCTCAGAAAAATGTTCGGATTTTTCAAGGGAGGATAATCTTTTGTGAAAAATTTCGGTGATTTTTGCAACGTGAAACGCAAGTCGTGATTTAAGAACTTGTTTATTAATAAATAACGTATCCTCGTATACATAAGTTTTTATAGAACTCTGAAAGTCAATAGAATCAGCTTTTATAAACTGCATAAAACAGTACAGGAATTTTTTTAGCTTATCTGCATTTTCTGTCTTTTTTTTATTTTCTAAGAAATAAATGTTGCAAGAGATATTACTTGTGTGGATCTAAAGTAAAATGTCTTGGAACGCTAAGCAATTTAAATGCACAGAAAATGCAATTGTATAAATAAATGGATGTAATGTATACGACATATAGTGCAAATACAAGGATTCTCATTTCTTACGACATGCATACATGTGAGAACAAAATATTCCAGAATCACTATTCTGGCTTTGAAACGACAAATACCAAAGGCAATTGTATACAAGTTTCTTTGTGATGACCGGTCTCATTTGGCAAATTTTGAGTAAGGGAATGTACAAATTAATTTTTGCCTTATTCATTACACTAGACACGATTCTATTCGGCATATTTCAGTTACATATTCATAATATATCATTGTATTTCTACTAAATCACTAATCAGCCTTTTCCAAAGCACATTCCATCCCATACGCTATTTTACTTTCTAGCCATACTGTATAATTAAATTGTCAAGAGGATGTATTGTAATGCAACAGCGGTAAATGCCGATTTTTCTTCTTAAGAACACATTGTAGGTCCCTAATAATTCGATAAAATTGATCAATCTTGTGCTCATATGTAATAAATTATTTCCTCTAATATGCTGTTTAGTCATAATTCATGTTTGTGAGCCCTTCATCCCAAAAATTGTTTTCGACAAAGCACCCGACTGTCCATCTGTCCGTCTGTCTCTCTGCCCTTCCGTCAGTGTTTGACTGTCTGGCCGTCTGTTGTCTGACAGTCTGTCTGTCCTGCTGTCATTTTGTCCATCTGTCCGTCTGTCTCTCTGCCCTTCCGTCAGTCTCTGACTGACTGTCTGGCTGTCTGGTCGTCTGTTGTCTGACAGTCTGTCTGTCCTGCCGTGTGACTGTCCAGCTGTCTGTCTCTCCTAAAACGTTCCTAAAACGTCACCTAAAACGTTCAGACGATTTTCTCCAAAATTGATATTCCTCATTGCTCTAGCAGCATTTGTAGCCCTGCAAAATTTAAACGGATAAAACTTCTCAAAAAACGCTCAAATGTGTTCTTTTGGATAGAGCAAAGAAAGCTTAAAATGGCGCAGATATAATTTTCTTTTAATTCTGATTTTTCGAAAATTGCAAAAGTTCAACATTTTTTCGGCGTCAAAACACTACAGCAGTAGAGACGTAAGATATAAGTTCAACAGAAAATGCTCTTCAAAATTATAACTTTAAATAACATCTTGTACATTTTCCCCCAAAATGAGTAGTTTTCTCGTAATTTTGCGACAAAAATAGGAAAGTTTGAAAGTTATTTTCTCAAAAACGTTGTATATTTTTAATAGAACATAGAACACAAAAATGGCAGAAGTCCTACCTGTGAGACTACTTGTACTACACTACGAATACTAAAAATGGAGGAGCTCTGAATTTTCGATAAATACAGAAAAGAACAAAAAAATCAGTATTGATAAAAGAGATGTTTTTCCTAATGAAATGTGTTCTAAAAAAATAATCTTTAAATAAGGTCATTATGTCTTGAAAACACGAGTTGTTTTCGCGTGTTTTTGCGTATTTTTTGCTTGAATTGAAGGCAGTTTATAAAAAATATTCTCAAGAACGGCTTTAACTTTTTTGTAGTTTTTAATGGATGTACCAAAGCTTGCTTCAAAAAATGTCGCAGAAATCAGTTCTTTTGAACATTCACAATTTTCCAGAATTGGGAAACTTAATGTAAGAACGTTTGTGCTAACGTAGCTTCACTAGTTTCATTTTATTGTTTCATATTTTACATACAATATTTTGAAAGTAAATATTTTCAATATCGTTTGTAGGACACAATATTAGTGTCACTTTCATTTCAAACCTACGGGCGGTATTTGTCTCTCTGTAGTTTTCGAAGCTCGACAATAAAGTTATAAAAGTGCATGTGATTAAATGGTCCGAATGTGTTAAATATTATTGTGTAGCATTTTCCTACATTTTGTAGAAAAATTTTCGCCTAAAATGTGAAATTAATAGTTCATATGAAATTAGTTTTCATTCACTTCACGAACTGTGGGGTTTATTGACCAAACAAAACTTTTAACCTCAGTATTTTGAGACAATAAAATTAATATGAAATTAAAATTATATAAAATGAAAATTATACGAATATTTCATTAGAGGCATTTCTCTCAATGTAATAGTAGTTGGGAGATGTTTGTGTAAAATAAAAAAAAAAATGGTTCTAATGATTTTTCTATCACTTCTTCTGGTTTATTCCGAAAACCTCTGAATTTATTGTTTTCTTCTGAACTATTTTTTCCTTGTGTCGCTCATTCACTGGGATGTTCTTGGCCTACTAAAGAGAACTGTTAAGACTTGGCTTCCCCGGGCAATTATGAAATGAGTAACTATTTAGATTGCTACTTTAGTTAAGTAGTGATTCTTATATGCTTATAACATCACACGAAGAAAACAAACATAGATGATAAAAAAGACTTCTAACTTATCGTAATGCAGTTTAAGGAGCCAAGTGGCTCACGTTTGATACCAATTTTTTGAAGCCCTCAGGCCATCTAGAGAAGTTGTTGAAATCTCATTTGAAGGCTTAAAACTTTTGCTTACTTTACACCAGACCTTTTATCAGCCATTTCTAAAATATAATTAATCCCAAATTCCAATCGAGTTGTACGTTTTAGTAGAAACAATATCTTCCATATTGAATTCGCCACCTTATTATGACCTTAACGTCGTAATCTACAGTCCCCAAAAGACTGAAATCACCTAATTTTCATTGGAGTAGTCATGCTTTTCTATTGAAGGATGATGGGTGTAAGCTTATAAAACAGCTAATAATCGATATGTAAAAAAAAACTAGTTTTGGAAATAATAAGGCAGCAAACAAACCCGCTTACATTCTCTTATACAGTTAAAAATCGTTGGTTCCCAGACTTTTTCTTGTCAGCGACATTTCGACTAAGAGACAAACAGAGTCCGTTACGAACACATATCTAATCCAGATGGCGCGGCAGGCCAGAGGTTGGTTCCGCACGCGTCAGCAACGCGACGTCGCATTGCTGTGAAACGACCCGTGCGAGCATGCGGACTGCGGTTCTCCGTCTCCCCGCCCCCTTCACCGGTCGAGCGATATTTCGGTGGACGCAGCGTTAAATACATCTGGCGCGTTCAAACACCGAGCGATCGTCGGGCAGGAAACGAGTAATATAACCGCTGTCGTTTGCTCCCGACCGACGCTGAACGGCTGTGTTTTCGGATCGAATTCTCAGAATTTGAAATCGCGGTATCTGCTGTTTGGTGAGAGATGTTTCCTTCGGACGAAGTGTGGGTGTAATGGACGTGTTTGTTTACGGCGAAAGTAGGGAGCGTCACGACAAATATTATTGACTGAATGGGCGTAAACGTAAGCATGTAGTTTGCACCGCGTTAACATTAGGGCGAAGAAACAAATAATGTGATGGTATATTTGTCTTTTGCATTTCCGATGTTCACCAGGTCGTAACTATTATGAGCACAAGTTTTGTTGAGTCTTAAAAACCCTACCCGTATTCATTTGCCAATATTAGTTGAGTTAAGAATAAGAGACAGCATTGAGCTTTGTTGACTCTAACCAGAAACGTTCGCTGTCGTGTAAAAGAAAGTATTCTTATTGAAAAAGCGACCTAAAGATTTTTAATACAACAGTCCTGCCTTCGAAATAACAGATCCTTCTACTTTTAAGGCATCTAGCGTTGTCAGGGCTCAAGTAAAGTTGTAGTGACTTTCAATTTTTTTGATTTTCAAGAAATAAATACTGCCCGCTTTAAACGTCTTAACGGAAACTATTTCCTTTCAGTGTTGACTGTTGTATACTACATATTATATTCGTATTAGCTTTCCTTTTTCTTTACATATGTCTCTATCATGTGAATATTCTGACGTTACTTTTACGTGACATCTCACATTTTGTATTTGGAATGTAACCAATAATCGTGTCAGTAGAATAAAAAACTGAATACATGAGGTCATTTAAATGTTTCCTCTGTGTATTGATATAACCCCTTTTGCTCTGAAGAGAATATAATGCATAGTATTTGATGGACATTATGGTCCGTTAGAATTGAAAATGTTTTTCATACAAGTACAAATGTGATTAATTGTTGTGATTTTCCTCCAAAACACTAATTGGATGTTTTGTTTCAGGTACGTTAAACGGTGAATATCGGGATTAAGGAACCTATTTTACTCCTGTAAGTACAAATCTGAAATTTCCATCTGTTATAAAATCTATGTTCCAATTTGATTTAATCACAGAACTGAAGTGAATTAAACCAACGACTGTGTCGAAAAAGGTGATTTTTCTTTCAACACATTGACTACAATATCTAACAGTAAAAAATCGATATCTAGTTCTCGAAATGAATTTAAAAATTGGACTGATTTTGAAGATAATAGAAGAATTCAAATTGACTGTGATTATATTTTATTTGTTTGTAAAGAAAGAGGGTTAATTTTGGAAAAAGTATTAATCATCACGGTGAAAGTATGCAAATGGGTTCTTTTTGATGGAGTGGTTTCCTGTAGTCGTGATTATCATAGAGTGTCGCATGTGAACTCGTAACGCTTTACATTCACGAGCCACATTGATTCATACTTGAGAGTATATTTTAATATGGCGGGCCAATTTTTCCCTGATTCTATTTCGAGATGGATCATAATGTGATCGAGAACATGGTTTGAAAGGACGATTTGAACCAAACTAAATTTTGGGTGAAAACATTGCAATAAGTGTCCTAGTATAATGGATTATTATTAGTAGTATTACAATAGTAAATACTGTCACAGCAGACAGTCGTAGCAGATAGACTAGCACCCATATTAATTGTCCGTTGAGATGAAAGGGTTGCTTTAAAAACTCGTTAGTAAAAAACATTGACTTTAATTGTGTTACGTTTATGACAGTTTAAATCAATGCATGACGAAATTTTACCAAAGACGATTTTATATTTTATTTTATACATCATTTTATTTGCTTTGATGTTTTATTAATAGATAAAATATATGATGGAATTTGGATAAATGTGATCTGCATATTTAATTTTGGTAGGTTTTTTAGTATAGTGGCAAATTATATTTTCTAGTCGATTATTTTAGCGAGATTCAACCTCTTCAAATTCGAACCCGATTTAACTAGTGATTTTTTAAACATTTTTGTCTACATTTATTAATTCCGTACGTGCCCGCAATGGTGCTGAAGCACTATGAGAAATGTCGGTGGTGTGCAGCTGTTAGAAGTATGAAGATGGATGCCAAAGGATGCGCTTTCCAATCCCACAGGCCGCCACGCGCTTTGTCTGAATGTCTCTATCTCTCTACACTCTGGCCTAACATGTTTAATACGCATAAAAGTCGTCTTGAACGCCTTCCGAGAAGCATAAAAGCCATATTCCGCATTCCTTGGTTTCTCTTAAATTTTGTGCGGTATTACCTTACCTTCCATAAAAAAATTCCTTAAGCGTGTATTGTAATGTAACCTCATGTCGGCCAGATCTTCCAACGGCTAGGGGGTGTCGGAGGCTGACGGTCACACGAGTAACAAACCCAACTGAAGGAGGAGCAGTGACCACCTATTACGTGAAGCGGGCAGGGCAGTGGAGATTGGCCTCCTGGTGAGCAGACGATGTGTTGGCCGGAATAACCATCCGCACCCCTCAAGGAGGCTGGGGGTGGGGGATCACCTAGATAAGTTCGCGGAGAGATGAGTTCGTGTTGAGATTGCCTCGCGTGCGGACGCAACTGCTGCCCCGGGTGGCTGAGGTGTATTCCTTGTGACACTGCGAGTGCGTAGCACTGTGTCTGGGCACCGGTGCGGTAAAGCGTCTGAGAGGAGGATGCACTAGCCTGGGGACGGCCAGCAGTGTGTGTGGGAGTCACGGAGATAGATTGCGAACGTAATCCCCCAGAGCTGTGCATAGTGTAAATCTTGTAAATAAACAGATTTGTAAACAGGGCTCGTGTCTGTGTTGTCACTTCGCTACCACGCCACAGTACCATATCCTCTTGTATTGCTGGTAGTTGATTTCGTTACGCTTAAAATGACTCATTCCGAATGTTCTTCACAAACTAACCTCGAGTTTTCCGAAATTCTGTAACATTTTAGTAGATGTGTTGTAAGATCGAAGGCTAGCAGAGTCAATCGCGTAAGTTTTTTAACAAAAACATGTCAGGTAAAGCCTTTGCAGCATCCTAAGACTAAATATATGTTCGAAATTACTTTGTACTTTTAAATATTTTTAAACATTCTAGGAGATTCGAAGAAATAAAAGAGGTCATCTTCGTCTACATAGTATATACTATGTACGTATTATGTTGACGAATATGACCTGTTTTATTTCATAGCATAAGAACGTCAACAACACCGAATCAGAACTCCCACAATTATAATAGATTACCTATTTTTCAATTTTATTACATTAACTAGTCATTTTATTTTTATTCTAGCAATTTAAAAGAGTTGCGTATTTTCAGTCCTATATTTTTTTCAGTTAGTACGAAGCGTTTACACAACAATCGTAAGTTCATTCGGCGAAACTACGTCATCGAACACGCTTACTCCTCCGCACCACCATGCAGCTCGCTCTCGCGGCAATTTATGTATGGCTAGGGATCATTCCCAGCCTCCACTTCTGCCATTTCGCAACGCGTAACAAATAGCGCGAGCCGTTCAGCCGACAATATGACGATCACGCCCAGCGCCACACGCCGCAGGGCGTGTGTTGTTGCAGATCGCTCGCTCGCTCGCACGCTAGCGCACGCGGAGCTACGCGTGGAGTCGCCTTGGCGATGGGAGCGGTGGCGGAAAAGAGGGTGGCCGTGAGAGTGGAAGCAACTGTGATTGAGACGACAGAGGCAGCGACAGTGGGGTCGGCAGGGTCGACGGGGATGACTGGGATGACGACGGGGAGGCGCAGAAGCCTGAGTTTGCGATAGTGTGATCGGTAACGATAGTGGGGATGGGGTAGGGTGACGACGGGGACGATGGGGCGACGGGGACGACGAGGACGATGGGGACGACGGGTACGACGGGGGCGACGGGGGCGACGGAGACGCCGGGGCAACGGGGACGGCAGGGGTGACGGGGGCGACGGGGGCGACGGGAGCGATGGCGGCGACGGGAGCAACGGGGACGACAGTGACGGCGGGGGCGACGGGGAAGACGGGGACGACAGGGTCGACGGGGACGTCGAGGGCGACGGGGGACACGGGGACGACAGGGACGACGAAGGCGACGGGGACGACGAGGGCGTTGGAGACGACAAAGACGACGGGGTCGACGGGGGTGACGAGGATGACGGGGGCGATGGGGACGACGGAGACGACGGGGGTGACGGGGGCGACGGGTGCGACGGGGGCGGGGGAGGCGTAGGCGGTTGGAAAGGTGGGGTGGGCAGCGATGACGATGGGGCGGCAGCATTGGCGAGGGCGGTAGCAGCGGGGGCGGCGAGGGTGCCGGCGACGACGCAGGCGGTTAGAGGCTCAGGCGGCAGGGGCGTCGGCGTTGGCGGGAGGGGCGGTGGAGGCGGCGGGCAGTGGGGGTGGCGGAGGCCGAGATGATGGGGACGGTGGCAGCGGGGGCGGCGAGGGTGCCGGCGCCAACGCGGGCGGCGGAGGGGGCGTGGCGCGGGCGGCGACGGGGTGGCGCCAAGCGACGCGATTACAAGTGCCCTTGTTTACACTGCAACGCAACGCGGCGTGCTGCAGGCCGACCGTACATATTCATCAAACACGCGTTTCCCCGTGGACCTTACGAGCACCTCGCGGACCTCGCTTTTTTTTCATCGCGGGGCCAGCTAATTGCGTTTCCATTGGCCAGATGCGTACGCCCCCCATCCCCCCACTCCCCCGGCCAGCCGCCACCCCCGTCGCGCCGGGGGGCCGCTGACAGCGACGGTCCACCTGCCACAGCTAATTGCTGGCGAGGCGTGCGCCAGGTGATGAAGGGGGCGTGAACGAGTACATTAATTGAATTTATTTTAATATTTTCGCCGGGGCCTGGGCGCTCGGAGAGGTTGGGGACTCGTTTTCCGATCAGCCGAACAAAGGTAACGGATTTGTGACCGCTCCGCGTGGAATTAAAAATGTATCGTAGTGGGACGTTCAAAGTTTATCAATTAAGCTTTCATGAGCTGTTTGGGGTGGAATATGTGGAGCATTTGCGGCGGTTTATGAAAGTTTGAATATGCGTAGCAATGCATGAGCTGAGGGGGCGGAGTCATTATGCAAATTTTAGGTGTCGCCTGTTGTGGCTGTTGTACCTTCGTAAATACGAGGTCACGGAGGAGAGGCATTCATTGAATTTTCATTGGACACGCATTGCACGGTATAGAGCAAATAGAGGCTGTACCTTCAACAATGTAGCGGAAACAAAGAGAGTGAAAGTAACTTTTGTCTGTAGCGTTGTATTATAAGGTGTGTCATGTAGAATGAGAAGCCAAAACGAAGAAAAAGACACATGATGCAATTTATTAATAGAGATAGAATGTTTTAGTTCAGTACCGTCAGTTCAGGAAAAATATAAAATGACGGAAGAAAAACAGTGTTAAAATTAAGAGATATTTGATGTAATTTTTGTCAGCATATCATTTTATTCATTGAGATCCATGAATGGATCTATCTGTAAAAAGAATAAAGTGAGTTGACAAACTCAGATTTCGGTTCAAATAAAGTGTATATTGTCGGCCCGGGGGCCGAGATAAAAAAAAATTTCATTCGAAATGAATGAAAGTAAAGCAGTTGTCACGAGATTATGGCAAGATAGAATTGGATGTTAATCAGAAATAAAGAAATGAAAAAAACTTAGGTTCAGTCTGTGAAGAGGGCGAGCTACATCGTGTGAATAATAATTACTATAACATGCTATTACAATGTTCTATTTCTACGACAAAATACTTGTGTAAAGCATTTTCCATTTTTTGTTCATTTGTATGTGTCTGCTAAAACTATTCTTTTGTTACCACGACTTGGCAAAATTGATACCATTTATCATTTAGTCCAAGGATTCCCAATATTTTCTGTCCTTGAACTCCTTTAAAAAATACTGTTTGCTTCGTCGATATCCTTGCGTTTTTTCTATAATATAATGCACACACCTTATTCATACACAAATAATGGTGCATACATTTTTAATGAAAAAATTAGTGGTTAAAATAATTTTTTAAAAGATAATATAAGCAAATGTTTTATAAAATGTTTTAGATGTAGATTTTATTGTTTTTATTACCATGGTCATTTTTAATTTGTCAATTTAAATATCATAAAACAATTACCAGCTTTACTAATATACTTTGCAATCAATAGGAACTCGATCCAGTTTATTCAGATACGTCGTGTGTGCAGTCAGATACTCAATAGACATCTTGGCCATCATTGACCCTCATTAAAATAACATCGTCCCCTTGGAGTTGATAGCCGACCCTTTGGAAACCCGTGATGTAGCGGCATCTTCCCTTTTCGGATGCTCAGAGCTTCGTGTCCGGCGATCTCTCGACGCGTGTCGCGGCCCAGCTGCCGGCGCGAAGGATCGCGGCGGGGACGGCGTGGAGATGTGTGTGGGGGAGGGGGAGGTTGGAGGGGAGGACACAGTCGCGAATGAAAGGGCACGCGGCAGGTAAACTCGCCGAGCCAAGGGAACAAGCGATGACTAGGTGTAGAGCTGAAAACATAATAGAAACAATTAATACATTTGAGAAAATAGCTGCCAGTCTTTTCTAATATATTTTACAATCAATAGGATCTTGATCTAGATTATAGAGATCAGTCAGTGCAGACCATCAGTCTATTCCTTGATCGTCATTAACCTCTTTTAAAGTACATGGCCCCCCTGGGGCATTCATCGACCCTTCGGGAACTTGTGATTTAGACGCTTCTTCGCTCCCCGGATGCTCAGAGGTTCGTGTCTGGTAGCAGCGCGGCGATCTCCCGACGCGTGTCGAGCTCCAGCAGCCGTCGCGAAGGACCGCGGCGTGGCGGTGGAGGGGGATTGGGGTAGAATCGCAGATGAAAGGATACGCGGCGGATAAGCGCACTGCGCTCGGGCCGAACCACGGAAACAATCGCCGGCGCGGTGTTGAGCTCAAAACATTCTACCAGACAGCAATTACCAACTTTACTAATGTATTTTACAATCAATAGGATTTTGATCCTAATTACACAGGTGCAACCAGATTCTCAATCGGCACCTTCACCATGATTTATTGACTGGGAGCGGTAGCTCAGTGCATCAACTGATGTCACTGCAGCGCCTCTGACCGGCAGGTCCCAGGTTCGAGTTCGGACGGCGGCAGGATTTTCGGCTCTTAGCTTTCCAGCTAGGTCGAATTCAGTCGCTGTCTGGAGGAGAACTTAACCGGCCGGCTGCTCTGATCGGTAGTTTTCCGTGGTTTCTCCGATCAACACCAGGCGAATGCCGGAGCAATACCCTACCAAACGGGCCACGGACCGCGCGCGATCTGTCCTTCCTCTTCCTTATCCTATCCTCTCCCCTCACACACACACTTACACTAACATGCACTACACTACCACATATTCTGGGAGATCGGTCGGGAGCTTAGAGCTTTTCCCGGCTGGGGCGGTGGCCCGTTGGTGGGGGAGTCCTGGTTAGGGGAAACCCCGCTAGACGACGGTAGGTCGGCGCTGGATCTCGCCATCCAGCGGGGAAAGATCACCGCCGTCTCCCATGGGAAAATGAACTATACTTACGGGACTAATGACCTAAGCTGTTGACGTGCCCGGAATCCCTAACCAACCAACCAACCAACCTTTATGGATGAGGGATCTAGCCGCCATTTCGATCTTCGAGCGCTAAGCGCTGTGCTTCCGGTGGTAGCGCGGCGATCTCCCGCCGCCTGTCGTGGTCCTACAGCCGTCGCGATGGACCGGGGCGAGGACGGTGCGGGGGAAGACGTAGGGGAGGGCGGAGTGAGGGAGGGCACAGTCGCGGATAAAAGGGTACGCGGCAGATTAGCGCTCCGCGCCGCGGCCCAGCCACGGAAACAAGCGCCGGCCGGCGCTGCGTCAAGCGGCGTCGCACCGCCGCCAGCCCGCGCTCCTTTGTCCTCGCGGCTGGAGACGGCAGATAGGCGGCGGGCCGGCTCCGTTCTATCTTTGCGCTGCCTCGGCCGCGCCGCGCCGCGGTCGCCGGTAGGTCTCGTGATGTTGCTGTTGGGAAAAGGATTCTTCGACGCTACAAGCGGCCGCCTTCATCTCTGTTCTCGATCCCCCCTCGTCATCCACGTGTTGTCCCCGCATCTTTCTCTTGTTCCGGCAGCTTTATCTTACCCCTACACCTTTATCTTGATCGTCCCCTCCACAATGAGCATCACTGTGACAGTGACAATTAACACAATCATTATTTTATAATTAATATATCAATTGTTGATTTTTACGATGTGATACTTCATTAAGTACTATTTCATTAATAAAAGTATGCAGTTCTTCCGAATTCAGATCCGTAATAAGTAAACGTTACAAAATGATATCCAAAAAGGTACATTTTAAAAATTATTAACGTAAGTTCTCAAAAGAGGTCAAATTTATATTATCGAAACGCCAGAAAAGAGAAAAGAAAAAATATGACAATTGGTTTTGAATGCATAGCGGATAATAGACTCCATCCATTAATGCTTTTTATCCCTCTTTTTACTCGCTTTTGGATTATTGAATAGTCACACCAACGTATCTACAAATTAGCCACATCATCTCTACCGTCAACTTTATCGTAACCGTAATTATCATTATCATCGTCAATATCATCATCATCTTCTCTAAAATAGATGTCACTATCAGCATTTTCATGGTTGCCATCATATTTTTCTTCATTACAGTCCCGACTACCGAACCGTTCTCTAAATGATATTGAGATATACAAAATTTCTCTACTTTAATATCTTGCAAAGATCTTAGCGTCCGGCTTGCTGGGTCAATGGGTCACGATATATTATAATCCTTACTACCTTTATAATAGATTATAGGATCCGCTGACTATACAGCGCAGCTGGGAATCTGAAATAGAATGATTCTAATTCCTAGTTCATTACTGTTTGGATTGACTAAATGAAAGATCACTTTCTTTTCTAAAGAACAAAATTTAACAAAGTTTATTGTTACCTTTTTGTAAACAATATAGTGAATTTAATAAATGATTTTGATGTTAGGCCTTTGATCAAGTTATCTTTGAATTTAGAGTTTTATACCGCGGTTAACTTATCTATTCTTCGTTGATGTCCCTCGAAGACTTCTCAGTCGAAATATCTTGCGAGCTTGCCGTAGTCCAAAGTTCCAAGAAATCCTCTTCTGCTCCTATCCAAAATGGTGTCAAACTATCAAAATTATCAGTTCCGATTACGTCCTATGACATAGTCCCGAAACCTATAACTCGATTACCACTCCCGACAAAGTCCCAATTTATGCATCAATATTACTTCCACATGCAATATCTGCAATATCATTTACTGTCCTTAAACTTTCACGATCTGCATTACACTCGCTCCCTATCACGAACCTACGATCAGTTCAGACACGCGATGCCGGTCAGAATGAATCTTCCTGCTTGATTCACCCGCGAAGCTTCGTATTAAACTCCCTTCTTTTTTTCATAACATTTGACTGTCCTTCTCTCACCCAGCCAATCCATGCGTTCGTTATATTTTGGTGTAGCTGACCTTTCGATTGTCTAAACTTCTTAATGCATATTCCACCATATAGTCTACAAATAAATGTTAGTTTATTTTCATGTGACATATCGGTATGTCACAATATAAAAGATACTATATGATTTGAGTTCACATCGCAATACAGGACTGCCCGAATTGATAACGCTCATTGAATGCATGTACGTCATAACTCAAAAATCGTCGTTTTGTAGAAGAGCATTTGAAGATTAAGATAGTCTGCCATTTCAGTTAGTAAAATGGAAACAAAAAAGCCATTGTTGCATTTTGGCTGTGTAAAATGAGATGCGACATTCATGGAGTAGCAAGAGCATGTCAAATCTTCAATGAGGGATATAGTGTAGGGATATTATTTGAAAAATTATTTTTTTTGAGGACTTTAATCATCTTTGATTTTTTAAATGGAACCATATATTTTTCTCACTGTCAATTGATAGATCATGAAAAAAGTAATGCAATGATATAACATATGTTAATGTTTTGATACTATTTTGAGTAAAAAATATACTTTCTGACATGTTATTTTAAATAGAACATGCGCTATTTCCTGTAGCGGCCTTCGCAACTGTCGTTTTTGGGGAAGGTTGCTTTTGCGGCCTCTCCCCGCAAAACTGCCAGCGCTGTGAAGGCTACCCTCCCCAAAAACAACAGTTGGGAAGGCTGCTACAGGAAATAGTGCTCGTTTAATTTAAAATCACGCGTCAGAAACTAAAATTTTATACTCAAAATACCATCAAAACGTTAACACATGCGTTAACACAGGAAAATACACGATTCAATTTAAAAAATCAAAGATGATTAAATTTCGAGAAAATTAAACATGTTTCAAACAATATCACTACGGCATATTACTTTCTCAATGATTCCGCATTGTTCAGCGAAAACTTCATTTCGATATCGTGAACAGTTTAAAACGTTCGGGAGTGACCCATAGTTGGTGGGCCTTCCTGTATACCGTTCATTATGTTGTGGTTTAACGGGAATCTCATATTCTACTAATAATGTAAAAATGTTCAACCAACTCATTTTGGTGACTAGTACTATTTTATGTGACAAAGATATCTGAAGTGTCTAGGAAATATAACCAAGCCAGCGAGTATCCAGATGTATCGTCTACTATGCGGAAGTTTACCTGTAAGAATACCCGCTGGAGCACGACAAATAATTATAAAGACAGCGATGAAACTGAATTCATTTTCTCTTTCTTTTCTTCCAAACAAGAACTTTCTACTTCAAAAGATTCAGATTTACCAGAAACTGAAATATACTTAGTAGAGCAAGAAGACCTAAAAATTTTTGACACATGATGTGCCTTGAATTTATGAAAAGGATAATCTAAACTTTTAATCTCTAGGCAGCAGAATTTCGAAACGGTCTACATATCATCACTGTATTTTGCCATGGAGGGCATTTCATAATGCACTGGAGAGCATTAATGTCTACACAAACACGTTATGTTTTGTGCACATATTGTGTCAGATAACATGTTTAGGCTAATAGTTTGAACGAGAGGACTCGCTGGTCGAACCTCGCCGAGTCAAGTTACAAATCGAAAAGCTTTGGAACTCTCGACAATTCTACTGCCCACCAATAAGAAACGAGCAGAGAATCCTTGTGCTGACAACTCGGAACAGAAGTTCATTGGTTTCCGAATGTTCACGGGAGAAGGTGGCAGCTAAGTGTGCGACGCCATCTTTCATTTAATCCACGGAACGAAAATGAATTGCATCTTCCGAAGTTAAAATGAATACTGCATAAAATATGAGGTAAATATGTTCTTATCTATTGTAGAATATAATTTCTGTTTTGTTGATTAAAGGATAACGAAAAACATAACCTTTAATGATTGATATGACCCGTGCACAATACGAGAGGAACACACAATAATTAGTGGTAGGTGTTCTTTAAGCTCTCGTGGTAACTACTTAAATTTTTCATTATAATTTGAATCTAAAATTATATAAAACTTTTAAGATGTGTTGTTTATAGCTATGGATAAGTATAACATCTGTAACTTACAATATTATAACTTGAAAGCGATTAGAAGCCCAAGGTTTGCGAGAGGAGAGGTGTAATGATGTGGGAATCTACACGAGGCGACGACAAAAAAGGTACGACGAGAAAACCAACGCGTCTTTTCAGGAAATAAAAAGTCAATTTTCTTTAAAATGTGAATAGAGTTTGCTGATTTACATAGTAACCACGCTGAAGAGACGCGAATAGCTGACCAATTCTCATGTAATCTATTGTGACAGGAACATTTAATGCTGGTTAAGTTTTCAGGTTATTTACAATTACAAGTAGTATTAAATCAGTCATTGCGTTAAGAAGCTTTGTAGCAAGGTAATGTGATACTATCGAGCAAGTGGAGGCGAGCCCAAGGCACTCAAGGTCGTTTCACAGGGAACCAAGTTAGTGGGATACGATCGCCGGAACGAGTCATGGGGTGTTAGTAAAATTTGTAGAAATGTGAAACTGAAGAGAGAAAAGCTATCAGTTCATTCGCACGGAAAGCTGTAAATTCTTTTTAATAGTGTAATTGTAAACCGTTTTGACTGGTTTATTGTTTAGAAAACAGTATTGATAGTGAGGAATTGTATTTTATATTTTTCTTATAGAACTGAAGTAAATAATCATTAAAAAACCTTATCAGGGTCCTTTTAATTCTCGTATATAGAAATTTCACAAGTGATAAACGATGCTGTTTAACGTAGATTTGGTTGCAACAATAGTTAAATACAACTCAGGTTTGTACAGCAGGAAAAGGCTTGAAAATTACATTGTACTGAAAGTGAGGCATACATATTTTGGTGGTCTCCCAGATTTAGATTGTGTAGTGGAGAGGATTTTTCTGTGAGTGAATATGATTTTGTGGTTATTGTGAGAAATTGGTGTACGTAGTCTTTTGTATATACTTTTAAAGAAGCAAGTGTTTTGTTAAGTAAATCGTTTCTTTGTCTGTGTGTATGTTTAGATATGCGCGCATGTGTGCGCACGTAATGGATGAGGCTAAATTACATTACAAAATGTGATTGTCTATGAACGTGATTCAGTATAATTTTAGTAATTTCTGGTTCCCTAGTAACCTCAAGTCCAAGCCGTGAGTTCTTAAAACGTTTCATAGGTTTTGTGAGGGAGCAAAATATAGCAATCGGAAGCATTCTCTACACTTTAAATTCAGTAAGTATCGGAGCATAGACATAATTAGTAATCTTCACCCAGACGTTGCGAGTCGTTCCCAAAGCCGGGACAGAACCCCCTTGAGGAGTAAGAGACAGAGAAAGGGGTCGCAATGTTAATGAATAAATGGAAGAAGAATGGACTGCCCAGTTGATCTATGATTAACGAAAATAGGTGCATGGTATCTTAAAAGGAGATAAGTTTTCCTCTTCGAATCTACTTAGTTGTTTTTGCTTCTGTATGGTTTTTCAATTTTTGAGAGGTTTTTAATCTACATAATAGCGTGATCATGCAATTTTGCGGTAAGTTATCCAGAGTGATGATGCTCAACTTACTGTGAAATTTTTTTCATTTCAACTAATAAACATATGAAACTTTTGAGCCTGACATAAAAAAACATTTTTTATATGATTTTTGAAATCATTAAGTTTGTTTTCATATTAATCGAATATTTTATTCCCTATGAAGTTTGTTAAAGTAATAAAATAAATTCCTACCTTCACAGGGCTACTTTTGCGAGGAAAAACTGATGCTATCGCTCTCTAGAGACAGGTTTATTAACATTTGCTTTGTTTTCTCACCTGTTCACACATTGTGCGCCGATTGAAGGCTGAATATATGTCTCAATATGAGGATAAAATTTAGAAAATGTATTCATGGTTTATTTTCACGTAGAACTTTCTAGTGAATAAGAATTGGATGTGAGGATGTATAATTTTTAGAATATACGTTCCTCTAAAACATTGTCATTTATATTATAATTACCAATGCGCGCAGAAATTGAATGGGAACTGTAGCTTTTCGTCATGTCAAGGCGATCTTTGTTTTTTTAATGTCCAAGAACTCGGAAAAAGTCAAAAACAATTAATTAGTTTCGATTTCAAATGTTTAAACAATGCAAATATGAAAAATTCAAATATCTTACTATATTATTCTTCCGTTTCTCTTGGTGTACGTATCGACTGAATTCTCATTTTCAGTCATGGGTCACTGCTTATGACACAACTGACGTTATGAGGCAGCAAAGTTACTTTCTCCTTACTACGCTCTCATCTCCCCTCCATATCGAGAAATGAGTGTACATGTGCCAGCTGAAGCGGCGCGAGACGGAGAATATTTACTACAAAATGTGTTTGAGAGATTTGTTCTCTCAAACAACCGACATTTGAATTATGTTTATATTCTTTACTTTATTACTGTTTTATGTTTCTTTTCTTTTTAAATCCTGAAGGTTGCCGTATTTATGCAACATTTGTAAAATATCAACTTCTGTT
The DNA here is from genome assembly GCA_011170035.1 of Teleogryllus occipitalis. Taxonomy (NCBI): domain Eukaryota; kingdom Metazoa; phylum Arthropoda; class Insecta; order Orthoptera; family Gryllidae; genus Teleogryllus; species Teleogryllus occipitalis. Next base: position 117,776 of record BLKR01015053.1, read on the forward strand.
AGAAAATTTTATGGAAGAAAAACTCATTAATGTAGGTGATAATCACTTTCTCTCCAATTGATCTGGAAGGGGGTACTGGATCTAGTTCGCAGTGGTCCGCCTATAAGCTTCAGGGATGTCAAAGGAGAAGATACCTGTTCTTACTCATTGGTTACTTCGTGATTCTGAGCACGTTAACTACTAATGTTCATTAGTCCTGTACGTGTAGTGCATATTTTATCTCGGGATGTGGCGGTGATCTTCCCTCGCTTGTTGGTCACATCCGGCGCAGACCTACATGTCGGCTTGCGGGGTTTTTCCAACCAGTTATTTCCTAACAGCGGAATATCGCCTTAGCCCGGACAAGCTCCAAGCTCCCGACCGGACTCTCGGCATGTGGTAGGGTAGTACATGGAAGTGTGTGTGTGTGCGTGTGCGTGTGCGTGTGCGTGTGCGTGTGCGTGTGTGTGTGTGTGCGTGTGTGTGTAAGTGGTGAGGTAGTGGCTGAATAGACCTAAGTACATAGTGTCGAAAATCCTCACAAAGTGGGGACTCTAACCCCAAAATCTCCCGGTCATAGGCATTGCAGTGATATCAATTGATTCCTTGATACATATAACTCGGTGTCTGTTTTGAAATTGACGAAAACTGTGATGAGTATATAAACGTTTCGTAATGAAGGTCGCACTGAGGTCTCAGCCAATTCTAAACGAGTGTCAGAAATAGAAATGTCAACAAACAATCAAACTGTCACTTTCTAACCGTATAAATATATTATATTGAGTTTTTTGAGTTCTCCTTATCTTTGAACAGAGCATTGCTATATGTATGTGAGTTAAATTTTGATATGCATGTATAATATGCCCTTGTGTGTATTTATTGATGGTCCATAGTGGAACGGGGACCCGTAACAGTATTGTTACTGATAAGTCTTTTCTCATTCATATTTTAATGAACGAGAAAGAGTTTACAATTTGTTGAAGCGGTATCGAATAAAGCATTTCGAATTTGTTTCATTACAATAACAATATTGTTCTTCACGCGTGAAGGGTTTGTTGTGGAAATAGTGTGTGCCTAGGACGAAAATTAACTGCTTTGAAATGAACAATTATATTTTTTATATTCTCTGCTAAAAATCACGTTTCTGCAACATTAAAAACCAACCCTTCTATTGTAAAATATTTCAAAATCACTCATAGTTTGTGTCACAGTATTCACAAAATTCAAAATTGGTGAAGCAATTGGATTATAATTGATATTAATAATGTACTTTCAAGACACAAACAGTAAAATTATTTCTGCTACAGAGAATATATTTTTAAACCAAAGTATGTAATATCAACGTAAAACAATTGGAGAGAAAACAATAAAATCTGGAAAACATACGAATTACATGGACAAAAAATCGTTTGAAGAGATGTGCAATGAATTAATTCACATGATAAGCCACTAATGCTTTGCACCAGCGGCTCTTTTTAACTTACGTTTTAGTCATGCATTCAGAGCGATTTCGTTTTGCACTTGTGTGTACAAACTAATGTGCTTCTCGTCAATATATTTGTCCAAACCGTAAATATTAAACTACAAAAAAATCAATGCATTACGCCGTTTTGCAGATTTTTAAGCGTCACGTTTGTTTGCGGATTCCGAATCTATACTGATTTAAATATTCAAATCGTTGTGCATTATACAAGTTTCGTGAAACATAGGCTACATTTAAAATGGAAATCCAAATAATAAGTTACTGCAAGAGTATGTGGTGGAAATTCTGCATTTCGTCAAAAACAACATCGCGTGCACGCCATTTCACAAATGGCTACGCGAACGTCCTTTTTCAGCACCTCGCGAATTGGTGGCGAGTTCTTTTAACCCTATAATGACCCTTGTAAAATTTGCAAATTAGTGCAAAAAGATACAAATACGAGTTGACTAGAAATGTTGTTACGTCTTCAGTAGGCAGAGACAACCTAAATGAAACATAAGCAAGTTTTTTTCATTTCTGAGTGCCAGATGTCGATTTAGCCGTGATCGCTAAGGCATTGTATTTTTCTGACCAGGGTGTACATATGACTTACGTTGGTTAGAAACTTTATCTAAAACCGTGCTTAACTGCTATATGCCTGTGGTTAAGTTGGAGGGAGAGGCCGGTGTAAAGCAAACGGTGGTTGGTCCGCACCGAAGTTGACGGGTCATATACAGGTAAGTTCTAAGCACGAACGCGACAACAATGGGCAACCACTATGCGCATAGAATGACCTTGTGGACATTATAGGGTAAAAATTCTGTTTACCCGCCGCTTGGCCTCGGTTAGTACAGCACATTACTAACCTGACATACTCGACTTAAATCTACTCCCCTCTCTCTCTCTCTCGCTCTCGCTCTCTCTCCTTCCTTCTAGACTGATACCGTGAACCCTTCGACTTGAAGTGGATATTTTGATTTTGGGGTGTACTATTATGTTCAGAATCGATAGAAAATAAAACTCCCCGCTCAGCCAAAGCAA